>APFE031324131.1:0-41591 GCA_000404065.3 Pinus taeda | reverse complement strand
TTTTTAACATTTTTTATCTTTCATTTTTGTCTTTTTATATATGTTTTTTAGAGACAATTATTTCATGTGCACTGAAAATTTATTAACGATATATAAAATATGTAAATATCAAAATGCAAAAAGTATCGACTTTCTATACTATGCAGAAACAATAAAACCTTCATACAATCAATATATATGATATATATACTATATATATATATTATATTATTAAAAATTTATAATAAAGAAGAAGAACCTTCCAAGTTATTAAATTACAAAATAATTATTTATATTTCATACATTAATAATAAAAGTAAAAAAAAAAAAAAAAAACCTCTTAAAAAAAGGACATCGTGTAGAATTACCACTTTTTAAAATTAACATCAAAATCACTACCATTCTAAAACACAATGTACATAAAAAATATATAATGCCAAAAACTATGCCCTAAAAAAAAATGTGAGTTTCGCATCATCCATTTTCAAAATCGGGTCACTTTTTTGCTATCTCTACAAAATGGGTAACAGTGTCAGTTTCCGTTTCAAAGTTTACATTGCTTTAATTAATATTAAAACAATAGTGTCAGTGTCAAGATGCGACAATATTATTATTATTATAATAATTATTAAAGTGTCATAACATGTAATTGTCAAGTTAAAAAGCAATGAGTGGTGGTCGAAAGATATTAAGTGTAATATTGGAGTTAAACAAGGTTTCCCCTCTACCCTACCCTATTTTGCATTTACATCGACAAGCTAGAAGGTTGTTTAGAGGAAGCAGGTTTTGCTGGCATGATCTTAGTTGGGATAGTCATCATCCTTCTTCTCTATGCTGATGATATTGTTCTTCTCACAAGGTGCCCATCTAAATATTGATAGGAAACTTAGAATTCTTAAGGATTTCTACTCTACCATGGGTATGATTGTTAACACTGACAAGAAAAAGTTATGGTTTTCAAATCCAAGAAGGACACTACGTTAATTTTATGTATGGCAATAGTAACTTGGAGGAAGTGTCTTCTTACAAGTACCTAGGAATTGATATTCATCACAAGTTCAATTGGAACTATAGCATTGAGAAAAGGATTAATGGGGGGTGAAAAGCCTATTTTGGTCTTGAAAATAATTGTAAAGCGGAAAACCTTGTAATGTGGGATAGAAAAAAGTTCCTCTTTGAAACTTTATTCACTCTTGTTATCTTATATGAATGTGAGGTTTGGGGTTGTAGCATCTCTAGAGAATCCTGGAGAAAGATTAAGCAAATCCAAAATCGTTTTATAACATATAACCTCAAAATTAAAAGCAATACACCTTATTGTATTCTCCTTGTAGAAGTGGGTATTTTCCCTATCGAGAGCCTAGCTACGATTAGGCTCCTATTGTACAAGCGCAAATTCAATAACATAGGAGATCATAGACTTCCTAAGCTAGATTTAAATTTCAGCCAAAACCACCTAAGGCTCAAACGAGATTGGTATAAAGACACTAAGGCCTGGTTAAACCATTGCGAGATCGATGAGAATGTTGCATTGCAAAACATTAATAACATTAAAAATATTGTTACTTATAAGTTCAAAGAAAAAATATGGTGTGAGAAAGATTTAGCAACTAAAAGAAAATTAAGATATTATAAGGAGGTCATCAACCCCACCCTACAAGATCAAAAGTATATCTCTATTTTGACTAGCTCAAAGAAGAAAATTAATATAGCGAAAGATTAGAACGAACTCTCAGGAGATCCATAGTGAAACGGGTTGTTAGGCAGTTACTAAAACACCATGGATGGAAAGGATTTATCATCTTTGTGAAATTATGAACATCGAGGATGAAAATCACTTTCTCTTAGAGTGCCCCGCATACAACCACATTAGATCTCAGTTTCATAATCTTTGTTGTAATACTAACCTTCCTAGCCTTTTATGATGTCAAAATTATAGTGAGCTCGGGAGGCTTCTCTCCAAGCTTTTTGAGCATAGGACTAAAATCTTAAATAAAACTAAATAATTCATTTCTTAGGTCCGATAGACCAAAGTTTGGTCTCAGTGGATGTTAACCACCATCATCATCACCATAAATTTATTTATTAAATATTTTATTTAATAATTTTTGCAAGTAATTCTTAATAATTTATTAGGAATTACAAATAAATTTATAATCACAATTATTTAATTTTAAAATATTATTTTTAAATCAACATTTTTTACGTATTTTTTTTTTTTATTAATTTATTAAATAACATTATTATAATTTATATATGTCAATAATCCTAATAATTTAAGTAATTCAATAATAGTTCAATTGAATTAAATTTAATTAATTTAATACAATGTAATTTAAATTATCTAATAAATTATTAAATAATTTAATAATATATAATTTTGAGATTAAATAATATATCATTTTATGATTAATATTATCAATCATAGGATTAGTCCATGGGGTTTTGGTTTAACAATTAAGGGTGTATTGCTAAGGCACTCCATGCGATAGGTCACCAATTTCAATCCCCTTATGATGTTGACTTACAAAAAAAGGTCAAGTCCCACTAGCATAATTGGTTGACGATGGATCTTGTTAGCAAGGCAACCAAGGATCAAACCTCATGGAGGTTGTTGTGCCCATGCTAGGGAGAGGATGCATGTTAAAATCCAGTCAAATTTCGGTTGGTGTGGCCCAAGCTGCGTGCAATCCCGAGGAGACTTTGACGACTTAGATGTCCCTGAGTCATAGTTTCTCAAGCCATAGGTCAAGCCTAGAGGAACACAGAAAACTTGAAACACATTTTTTTTTTATAAACCCCAGGATTAATATTATTAACTCTTCAATTACTAAAACCAAGGGATTTATATTATAAACTCAAAGGACTAATAAACCCTAGAATTAATATTATAAACCTAAAAGACTAATAAACTCTAGAATTAATATTATAAACCCTATGAATAATATTATGCCCTAAGAATGTGAACCCTTAGACTAATATTAGAAACCCTAGGATTAATATTTTAAACTCTTAGATTAATAAAGCCAAAGGATTGACATTATAAACCCAAATTACTAATAAACCCAAGGGACCAATAAATTGTAGGATTAATATTATAAGCCCAAAGGACTAATAAACCCTAGGACTAATATTATATACTCTATGAATAATATTATACCTTACGAATATGAACCCTTCGATTAATAGAGCTAAGTGATTGGTATTATAAACTGAAAGGACTAATAAACCCAAGAGATTAATATTATAAACTTAAGGGATATAAACTGTAAAGTGGCTATTGTAAACCCTAAAATAAACATTAAGCCCTAAGATTAATTTTATAAACTTTGCAATTAATTTTATAAACCCAAGCGATTAATATTAAAAACCCAAGGAAGAACATTAAACCCTAGGATTAATTTTAAATTGAAAGGATTAATATTGAAAAACCAAGGGATTAATATTAAAACGCAAGGGATTAAACCCTAGGATTGATATTATAGAGCCTATAAATAATATTATATGCCAATGATAGGAACCCTTTGATAAATAGAGCCTTGATATTATAAACCTAACAGACTAATAAATCCAAGTGATTAATACTCATCCCAAACCCCAAGGGATTAATATTAACCCTTTGGGTTTATTAGTCCTTTGGGTTTATAATTCAATCCCTTGGCTCTATTATCTAAAGGTTCATATGCCTAGGGTATAATATTATTCACAGGGTTTATAATATTAATCCTATGGTTTATAATATTAAGATAAGGGTTTATAATATTAATATAAGGGTTCATATTATTAGCATATAATATTAGTCATAGGCTTTACAATATTAATCTTAGGGTTTATTGGCCCTTTAGGATTATAATATTAATCCTCGTGTTTATTAGTCCTTTGGGTTTATAATATTAAACTCATGGTTTATTAGTCCTAGGGTTTAATCTCTTGGGGCTTTAATATTAAAGCCTTTGGTTTTTAATAATAATCCCTTGGTCTTGATATTAATCTTAAGGTTTAATGTTATTCCCTTAAACCTTAGGATTAATATTAATATGATACAACTTTGCATTGTGAAAAATATTATCTTGATAAGAAAATTAATCATGGTAAACCATGGTCCATGTCACAGTGTGACAACTATTATCTCAATACGAAAATCAACCATGGCTAACCATGTTTATTTTAAGGTTTATAATATTTATATTAGGGTTTATATACCTTGGATTTATAATATTGATCCCTTGGGTTTAATATTATTCATAAACCCTTGGGGTTTTAATATTAATTCCTTGATTTTATTATTCCCTTGACTTTATAATATTAATCCGTTGGGTTTATTAATCTAAGGTTTCAACTGTGGTCGAGCATGGTCCAACGTCATGACAAATATTGTCGCAATATGAAAATCAACTATGGTTAACCATGATTATTTAAGGGTTTATAGTATTTATATTAATGTTTATATACCTTGGGTTTATATTATTCACCTGGTTTAATATTATTGCCTTGGGTTTATAATCCCTTGGGTCAACCATGGTAATCATGGTAAACCATGGTCAATTATGTTTTATAAAATCAATCATGGTCAACTATGGTCCAACATTGCATTGCGATAAATATTGTCTCAATATGAAAATCAATCATGGTCAACCATGGTCCAATGTCACATTGTGAGAAAGATTGTCTTGATATGAAAATCATGGTCAAGCATGGTCCAATGCCACATTGTGAAAATAATTATCTCAATATGAAAATCAACCGTGATCAACCATATTTATTTTAGGGTTTATAATATTTATCTTAGGGATTATATACCTTCGTTTTATAATATCAATCCTGCGTGTTTAACATTATTCCTTTATGGATTTAGTAATCGCTTGGGGATTTAGTATCAATCCCTTGCATTTATTATTCCCTTCGCTATAATATCAATCCCTTTGGTTTATTGATATAAGGGTTCATATTACTATGGTTCAATATTATTCCCTTAGGTTTGATATTATTCCCTTGGGCTTTCAATATCAACCCCATGGGTTTATTAATCTAAAGGTTCATATACGTAGGATTTTATATTATTCCTCTCGGTTTAATATTATTTCCTTGGGTTCATAAACCTTGGTAATTTAGTATTAATACCTCGGGTTTATTACTCACATGGGTTTATTTTGTAAATCATGTTCAACCATGGTCAATCATGGTCAACCATAGTCAACCATAGTCAATCATAATCAACCATGCCAACCATGATTTGTAAAATCAATCATGGTCAACCATGGTCAAACATCACCTTGTGAAAAAGATTGTTTCAACATGAAAATCAATCATTCTCAATCATGGTCCAACGTTGCATCAGGACAAGGATTGTCTCGATATGAAAATCAATCATGGTCAACCATGGTCAAACTTTTCATCGTGACAAAGATTGTCTCAATATGAAAATCAATCATGGTCCAACGTTGCATTAGGACAAGGATTGTCTCGATATGAAAATCAATCATGGTTAACCATGGTCCAACGTTGAATTGTGACAAGGTTTGTCTTAATATGAAAATCAACCATAGTCAACCATTTTCAACCATGTTTATTTTAGGGTTTATAATATTTTTCTTAGGGTTTATATACCTTGGGTTTAAAATATTAATCCCTTGGGTTTAATATATTAATCCCTTGGGTTTAATATTACTCCCTTGTGTTCATAATTATTTAGGGTTTTACTATTAATCCCTTGGGTTTATAATATCAATCCCTTGGGTTTATTAATCTAAGGGTTTAAGCATGTTCAGAGATGGTGCAATGTCGCATTGTGATAAAGATTGTCTCAATATGAAAATCAATCATGGCCAACCATAGACAATCATGGTAAATTATGGTCAACCATGGTCAATCATGGTCAATATGAAAATCAACCATGGTGAATCAAGGTCAACCATTGTCAATCCCTTGGGTTTGTTAATCGAAGGGTTCAACGATGGTTGAGCATGGTCCAATGTCGCATTGTGACAAAGATTGCCTCAATATTAAAATCAACCATGGTAAACCATGGCCAACCATGGCCAACCATGTTTATTTAAGGATTTATAATATTTTTCTGAGGGTTCCTATACCTTGGCTTTATATTATTCAATTGGATTTAATATTATTGCCTTGGGTTTATAGTCCCTTGGGTTTTTAGTATTAATCCTTCGGGTTTATGATATCAATAATGGTCAACTATGTTGACCATGGTCAATTATATTTTATAAAATCAATCATGGTGAACCATGGTCCAATGTCGCATTGTGGCAAAAATTCTCTCAATAGGAAAATCAACCATAGTCAACTATGGTTCGACATCACATTGTGAGAAAGATTGTTTTGATATGAAAATCAATTGTGGTCAAGCATGGTCAACTGTTGTCCAACACTGTATTATGACAACAATTATCTCAATATTAAAATCAACCATGGTCAACCATGTTTATTATTGTGTGGAAATGGACTTCTGCGCTGGATTCCTAGCCGAAATAAACCTAACAAGTAAAGACTATGTGGAAACAAAAACTCGATTATGAAAGCGTCCTCTTCAGATGTCGATCCTACTTTGAGACGGGCCATCTAACCAAAAATTTCCCAAAAGCCTCCCATAAAAATTCTGCTAGAAAGAATCACCATAGATCTACATGGTGCGAAGGAGCACAAAAACAACATTACACTGTCATCAAGGAAGAATACTCTCCAAAAAACTCTGAATTACAAGAAATCGGGCAAGAAAGAAACAACTCTCAAGAAAAGTAAGGGGAAAGCCCCGCCCAATAGCAAAAAAGTAAACTTGATAACCCCTCAAGCATCAACAGTTATGGGGATTCGAATATCACACCATAAATCTTCATTTAGCAGTAAAGCAGATCTCCCAGACCAAACTTCTTCTCCGACTATCTTTAAAAGGACGAACACAATAGATCAAGAAGCTAAGACACCAATGTCCGAAGAACTAGAAGAGATGAAGGAGATGCAAGATAAAGGAAGTTGGAAGACCATAGAAATAAAAAAAAAAAGCTACAACACCAATCTCGCCAAGGAAGACGAGAAGCCAAACAATTAAGAACTAAGAAAATTATAGGTCTCATAGACCAATTTGGTCTCAGTGGACGTTAACCACCACCATCATCATTGATATTTATCTTATAGATTAAATGTCTTGGGTTTATAATATCAATCCCTTGCGTTTATTATACTGTGGATTGCAAAAAATGTCTGAGATCCACCCAGCAGAACAAACCCTTATTTCTATTTAGGCAAGTGATGCCAGCAACAAGCAGTCCAGAGACGAACATTTGGTGTCTCTTTCGTAGCCTATTACTATTCTCTGCTAAATATTTTCTTAAAAGTTCCGGGTCAGATAGCATTGAAGCAATCAGGTGTTGTGTCTGTGAAGAAACAAACGAAAAACTTGACATTCTACGAGCAGCCTTAAGCACCGTATCATTGTAAAAGTAAATTACTCCGACTCTGAAGCTCGACAGTCCAAGGTCTTTCGATAGGCTGTAAACAATGTGAAAACGCTCTCTCTGGGAAATATTTTCAGTGGACAAAATCTCTGGAATGCTTGTGAATTTCAGAGATGAAAAGACTGATCTCGAATAGATCTCGTCGCAGACTAGATGGATGTTCTTCTTTGATGCAAAAGCAAGAAACTTTCTTACAGTGGTTGCCTCCATGGTGGTTCCTAATGGGTTTGAAGGATTGGTTACGAAAAGGCCCTTTACTTGTACATTCCGAGCACTGGCCTGCCGATAGGTTGCTTCAAGCGCAGGTACCGCTATCTGGAAATCATTATCGTTGCCACAGTGGACAGGTATGAGTTCGACCCCTGTCTGCCATTTTAGATCTCTGTCAAAATTGCAATAACAAAAAGATTCATTTAGTCATGCTTTTGAAATTCTAGCACACAATGATTAGTGGAGGGAAAATTCAAAATATCTGGCCATTTTTATGGTGTAATGTGGCATTGAACTGAAATATATTGTGCTGACATATATCCATAACCTTATACCAGCATGGAAGCACTAAAATTATATTTGATTATCTTAGCATACCCTGGGTAATATGGCGTTAGTACTAGAAAGGCTTCTCCAGGATCAGCCAGACAGAATGTTAGCACCTCGTGGGCTACAGTTGCTCCTGCGGTGAGAACAATTCTATCTCTTTCAAAATTTGCTTTTCTTCCTCCAACTTCTTCCATAAACATAGAAATTGCATGAGTCAACCGTTAACCATACTAAGTCAATAAGCATTAACTCCGTTGTAGAGACACTGGCATTCCGTCAATTACAATTTTTACCGGCTCGCATTTCACATGTACGGTTTGATTAACAGGAAAGAAATTCAAGCTTAGTCTGGAACATGTGAAGTTTGTAAACGAGTTACAATTGTGTACCTTTCTGCAAGTAGGGAGGCCATGGCAATCTTGATAGAGAGCAATTTCCTTAAAACTTGACACGCCCTCCTCGGCTCAGATCGATGCCTTCGGATGCTCAAGTAACCAACTTTCTAGCAAATCGAATGACAACTGCATGTAATTTCGAACATGTTAAGTATCATGTAACTCAACGCACTCAAAATTTGTTTCCAGCACAAATGCGTGTGAGAAATGATAGAATATATATGAATAGATATGTAATGTTATCTATCTGATTCTCTGCCAAGCCCATTTGGATGATTCGAGATGGATTTCTTATTGGATGGTAGGGATTAGTGTCATACTCCTTCCAGCCATCAAAATAAGGAGAGTCTTCCCCATGGGCTTTAGATGTCGCCAATGATGGAAGTCGGGCTCCCCTTGCGGGCAATCGCTTAGAAGCTTGTTGTTGCTGTTGTGATGTTGGGCTGTCCATCTATGTCTTTACCTGAAAATCCCAATTTGCAACTCTCACTGGCTCTATGGAAAGTATATCCCAATAAGCTGCTCTGGGTGATTCCGTTGTTTTTTAATGAACTATAAACAACAAGCGGCGATTATAGCTTTTACAAGCGACGTGTTTGTGTGGATGGAAGGGGAGCCTTTGCATTTATAATGTCACGAGTTCCGTGTAGAGAACTTAATGTCTAACGTCTGATGGCTGGAGACTTGAAGATCAAGAGAGCCCGCAATTAAACGAACACCAGAAATTCCACAAATGCATGCATTTGAAAGTCAAATTCAGCTGAGACTTTTGAAAAGTGTATGAATGTGCGAAGAGCCCACTGAGACTAAAATCATGGACTTTTAATGTTGGACAAAATTCCAATGGGAGAGTGAATAGAATTTTATTCCTTTCTCTATAATCAAAGTAGAGAAAATTCCCCCAAGTTGACAACATACTAAATGTCCACCATACAGTCGGACACTCATAACTATCGCACATTCTTGGAATTTTAAACACATTAAAACACACATGCTGTCAGTCTTGGAATTTGAAATTAATTGTGCCCATCTATGAGTTGTTTTTAGTGCGACTTTTTGGAGATTTTGGTGACGGAATCTGACAAAAAAAATTGAGGTTAATCTTGATTTGTATTATTTAAGATGGTTTTTTAACTGCATATTTGGATTCAGCACCCTGAAAAACCCCTAAGATGCTTTTATTGTGTAGAAGTTACCTATCAAACATGCGATTTCAATAAATTGCTGCCGGATTTCAGAGAAATTTGACCGGAAAAACCCACCAGAAAAGCCTCCAAAAAGTCACACTAAAGACTACTGCGTGATGGACTATTGAGGCAAGTTGGAGCGGTATTCATTTTTTTTCCTTAGATTCCATCATATGGGTACAAAGAAGGGACTTAGCCTTAATGCGGGTTGAAAATAAATGTTCACTAGTTTGTCAATAATCTGGTGGCTGTATATGTTTATGGTTAGATTATTAGTTTATCAAAATCAAATAAAACAACTAGTGTATACAGTTGTTAATTATTTATGACCTATAAACAAATTAGTTTTTTTTCAAAGAAAAAATTGTAATCTTTCATTATGAGGGAAAATTACATGTAATAGATACCAGAAGCATATGTGATAATTGTAGGTCATGGACCTTGTCAAAAAATAGTTGTATCAAAATGTGTGGCCTTGCCATTCTCTGTACCAAAGTTCAATTTGTATGTATCTTTATCAACAGAAAGTATAAATATATACATATTGTTTTGTCTAAAAATTGTTAGCAAAATAAAGATATAATTATGGCCTTTCCACCATATAGTATTCCCGATCTATATATGGCATATGATGATACTAATAGAACTTTGATCCCTATTGTTCATCAATTATCCACAAGCCTCGGGGTAGTAGTGATCCCTCCTTGGAAAGTCTGTCAGCATCTTCATTGTATTCCCTGTATATATGATGACAAGACGCTGTGATAAAAACTGCTTTGAGATTGATGACTTCATCCAAAATATTTTGTAGTGAAATTGCATGACAATGTTTTTGTTGTTGAACCAATTGATGATGATTTGTGAGTTACCAAAGATCTGTATGGTAGTGCAGTTATGGGCAAGTGAAAAATGCAGCAGTTGTCTAAGAGTGATAAGCTCGGCAAAATTATTTGTTCCCTCCCCTAGTCCTAATTGAACCTTGTAGCAATGATGTTCCGAGAGGTAAAACAAGAAACCCCCTCCGCAACCATGTGGTTGGGCAGCCCCATCGAAGAAGGCCCATGAATGTGATTTCAATACGTCCAGGGCTCAAGATTTTGCGGGTGTGTGTATTTGCCTCTTCTGGGATGTCATGATAGATAGCCACTGCATTTCCAATGAGAAGTAGCCAGCGGGCAGATTCGTTCTTAAATATAATGAGGTTTCGGGTAAGCCATAAGGTCCAGTAGATGATAAGAGGTAAGCAATGTGCCTTTGGTCCCTTGTGTACTGTAATCCAATGGTTCTAGGTTTCGAGGATAGAAGAACCCTGCCATGCATTTTGCATAGAGAGTTGCCAGAAATGAGAGACAGATGGATAGAGCAAGAACAAGTGCTTGTTTGTTTCAGATGCTTGTTTGCATAATACACACCAAATCAGGTTGTGTATAGATCTGCGCATGAGGGCTTCACCTGTGGGAGTTTTATTACTTAAAACACACCACATGAAGAGCGTGCTCATGGGGGAGTTTTTAGTTTCCATAATTGTAGCCACCAAGCATTAGTGAGTGTGGGCTTGCGGTCCAATAAAATATGGTTATAGCCCAGTTTTGGACTGTATTTCTCGTGCTCAGTTGGGATCAATACTAATACATCAGGATCTTGATTGAGAGTTACATGTGCTTCAAACAACGCCACTAGATATGATTCTCAGTTAGGCTGCCATTGAACAGGAATATCCAGATCATGTGTTGTTCTCCAAAGTTGTCTAAAATGGTACCGTGTTCATGATCAGCGACCTATGCAATTTTCGTGATATTCCTGTGTTGTAGATGATGAATGAGATCCGGATGCAATTGGAATCTGTTTCCTCCACCTACCCATGGATCGATACCTAATTGAATGGATGTTCCATTGTTGATGTGCCAAGCCAGGGCTTCTCTTATGAAAGGCATCGTTTGTAGGATTGCTTTCCACACTATGGATATGCCCCCACGAGGCCAATCTTGTAAATGGACCCAGCCTAATGTCTGCTACAGCCAAATGTATTTATGATATGTCACAACCATCCATAGATTCTGTGTTGTGAGAAGGGACTAGGTCATCTTGGCTGCAAGAGCTTGGGAAAAAATAGGCAAATCTTTTAACCCCCACCCCACCATTTTTTTGGCAAAACGATTTTCTTCAATCTTTCCCATACGAATGTTTTACCTTACTTTTGGCCATTCCATAGATATCGACAACATAATTGTTGTATACAGTCGAGAATTCCAGAGGGATCCAAGTGAGTGACATCCAATAAAATGGGGTGGCTTTTAGTAATGATTTTATCAAGACAAGTCTCCCTGCTCTTGAAAGAAATATATTGTTCCAAATTTTCAACCTCTTCTCAATTTTAATCACTAACCAGATCCAGTCAACAATCTGGTAGCTGTGGGGTTAGATCTGAAAGCCAAAGTATTTGAGTCCATCCAAGAGGTTGTGTGATTGATAATGAAAATACTGATGGGCTACTCTGTCCTCCTGTGGAGTGGTATACGACAGAGTAATAGTAGATTTTGACTAATTTGCAGCCATGCCAGTAGCTTTTTCAAAGAGGATTAGAATATCATGGAAGGAGGCTAAGTCCCTTATGCTGCCATCTAGAATATCATGGAAGGAGGCTAAGTCCCTTATGCTGCCATCTAGGAAGATCATGACATCATCTACAAAGAGCAGATGTGTGAGCTGGAAGAGTTTATTCATTTTTAGTCCTTTGAGTCTACCTTCCCTTTTTGTTGAACCGATGAGTCTATTAAGACCTTCCATCACTAATAGGAACAAAATATGAGACATAGGGCACCCTTGCCGGAGCCCACATTTAGCATGAAAGAATTGGGATGCCGAGCCATTAACTATAATACTAAATGAAGTTGTGGTTATGCAACAGATAATCTAGTCTGTGAATGCTAGAGGGAACCCTATGTGAATCAGGATCATCTTGATGAAGAGCCAGTTTACCTGATCAAAATCCTTAGCAAGATCAATCTTGAGGATAAAGATTTTCAGGTTCTTATATTTAATAGAATGAATGGCTACTTGAGTTGTGCCTATGGCTTCATGGATCTGCCTATTATGGAGAAAGGCAAATTTCTTAGGGGAAATATGGTGGGAGAGTATGGCTCGAAGAAGATTTGCAATGATCTTTGTAATGATTTTGTATAGGGTATTGCAGAGTGAGATGGGATGGAAGTCATTGAATAATGTAGGTCAGTCAGGTTTCGGAATGAGAGCAATGAAGGTGGCGTTGATGGCCTCATACATTCATCCAAAGGTTTGGCACTCTTCAACGACATTGAGTAGATCGTTCCCAATGAGATGAAAAAAGGCTAAATAGAATTCAATGGGCCAACCATCCAGTCTAGGGATTTTATCTTTCTGGACCCATTTTAAAGACCCTTCAAGTTCATCTTTGGTGATTGGAGAAGTAATCTCATCTGCCACCTCTGGATCAACAATCTTGGGAAATGCCCTACTACTTGAATGATCTCAGCAAGCTTTGTAATTGTTGATTCTTTGTATAGCTGTTGGAAGTGTGAGATGCCTAACTATGATAATTGATTAAAGGTTTTTTGCAATACCTCCCTCTGGGTGGGAATTTTCTAGATAGTATTGGAGGCTTTCCTTCCCTTGGAAATTTTTTGGAAATACCTAGTGTTCTCATCCCCAGCTTTGAACCATATTGCACGACTCTTGAGTCTCTAGGTTTCCTCTCTTTCCTTTAGAATTTTGGCTCTTTGATTTTCCAACTCGATTAGGT
Organism: Pinus taeda; assembly: GCA_000404065.3. Classification (NCBI taxonomy): domain Eukaryota; kingdom Viridiplantae; phylum Streptophyta; class Pinopsida; order Pinales; family Pinaceae; genus Pinus; species Pinus taeda. The sequence continues at coordinate 28,240 of APFE031324131.1, read as the reverse complement.
TTAATTTGGCTTCTACACTTAAGAAACCCCTGTTGTTGTCATCCATAAGGTCCGCCAAGGCTGATTCCACAGAGGTGAGGGTATGGGAATCCCTTTGATGTTTCTCCTTTGCCTAGTTGATAGTGAGCTCCTTGAGTTGATGAATGTTTTTATAAAATCCCTCGGCCTAAGTGTGACCCTGTGAGGGAGGGTTTTGTGACCAATAATTAGTAACCAAATTAGTGAACGAGGGATCCTGCAACTAGGTTGAGTTGAATTTGAATGGGGCCTTGGGCTTGATTGGCGGGCCATATATTTTCGAGAAGATGGGTGAGTGATCAGAGATGCCTCCAGACCGAACCCGCTACCTGTAATGAGATAATCGTTGAATCAACAAATTTTTAATGACAAAACACTCTAGTCTTCTGGTGAGCTCTGCCTCCCCAACCCTTCTATTCCTCCAGGTAGGCAATGGTCTATTCATGGGGAAATCTGTGAGGTGAGCCTGTTCGAGGATATTTTCCATATTATCAAAGAGTGGATCAATCTGTGCCAATGATCCCCAGGACTCAGTGTATCCAATGGAAAAATTGAGGTCCCCTCCCAAAATAAAGTTGTTAGATGTGGTCAAGAAGAGATTAAGGAGATGATTCCAGAAGGCCTCCCTCCCTTGACATGGCCCATACACATTCATGAGCCAAAACTCCATGCCCATGTCTGCAGAGAAAAAAACTATGCCAATGAACCCCTTCCATCCCCAAGTCAATTTAAGGTTTATAGATAAGGGATTATATCCCAAGGCCAAACCACCTAATCGACCCACAACATCAAGAGAAATGTAATCACAACCCGGGCATATACTCTGCAGAACCCGTGTGATGAGATGAGCTTACCTCAAGGTTTCTTGTAGAAAAATAATATCTACAGGCTCAGCAGTAAATAATCTGCAGAGGACTAGTTTTCTGGGAGAGCTAGCCAAACCTGTGTAGTCAAAAGATAGATCTTTCATGGGGGAACAATGTCGAGGGTTTTCTTTGCTCTAAGAACCCGATCTAATGAGGTTTGTCTTCCTAAGATCACCTCAGCACCTGCTCGAAGAATAGCACGTGATAGATATGATTTACACCCCCAGAGGGGTTTGATGGATGCTGAGGGGAGGGTCAGGCCAAGGCCAGAGCTTGATTGGTTTGATTCCCCAATGGATCAGCACAATCACAGGTTATATGGGTGAGGGGGTGTCGAGGGTGAAGAGGATGGAGATGGGGTGTGCTTTGGATGAGTAATAGGGGATGTGGTAGAGTAAACCAGATGGTGAGGGAGAAGTGGATAGGAAATGGATGCAATAGGGGTGGAACAATGTTGTGACGATGCAATATGCATATGTTGTGTAGATGATGCATATAGAATAGATAGAAAAGAGGAAGAGGGAAGAGGAGTACCCACTGAGCGAGCTGCTTTTGTAGTAGCCATAGCTCGAGTCAAAGGAGGACATGGAGGGCCCGAAGGCTATCCTAGGGAGTCTTGGACTGGCCTAGATGGAGTCACTTTCCGAGATGGATTCGGAGTGGCCACAGAGTGCTGCCTGGGGTTGTCCAAGGTTCCATTTTCATTGTTGGATTTGTGTACCACTGCTGCTTCTGGGGGTTTCGGGACTAGAGGGCATTCTTTATATAGGTGACCAACCTTGTGGCACCTTCGACATCTAAAAGGCACCCCCTCATAATCTAAGATCTGAAACCTGGTGAAATTACGCCATTAGAGTGTAATTTTTTCTACCAAACCTTCCCGGGTGTCCAGATGCACCAGAAAGCAGGCTAGTGTTCGATTTTTGGACTGAACAATGGATTTGTCATAGTCCAGGAAGGTGCCAAGGGTATTCCAAATCCTTACAAAAACTTCTTTTGACCAGTACTGGATAGGTAGACCTGGTAGCCGCACCCAAAGTGGTCCTGCTCCTATCTGCTCTCTTTCTGGATCAAAAAGAGGGCTCCATATTTTGAGTAGGACCAGTGCCATTTCAAAATGATAGAATTGAGCCAAATCCAGGTTTGTGTATTCCTCAAGTGCAAAGTGGAGTGCAAACCAGCCACGAGGCAGTATTTGAACCTCTGGGAGCTGTATGAAGATTTGTCCCCATATCTCTTTTACCCATAACCCCAATCGTTTCGTTGTGTATGTTCTTCCATGAACCCTACCCACCAGCACTTTCCTTGCTTTGTCGGTGACTTCCCCCATGGTAAGTCCTTCGCTGAACTTAATGGTGTAATCCTTACTAGATACCTTTACACACTTTGATTTCTTCTTTCTTGTCCTCAGTATAGTGGGATGATCCTGTAAAGGATCTCAGGACTTATTTGTTATAGGATGTGTCTCTGCCAACTTGACTAGGATTTCCAGAGTATCAACGCAACCTGATGGAGGAGCAGGATCCTGTTTTTTCTCACATTATCCAGGGTGTTTAGAGGTCTTTTGTATCTGTGTATCTGCATCCGATTCAGGGCCCGGGCAAGAGGATGGAATTCGAGTGAAAATGAAGTTTGTGGGAGGTGCAAGGTTGAACAGAGGGGATGAACAAGAAGCTAGCAGGTTAAGGGTGCTAGGAGAAAACGGTGGGAAGTCAAGAGCTGGAAAGTCAATGGAGAGGGACCCAATGTGAAGAGAGGAGTCCTTATGCTCGGGGAGGGAGACAAACGACACCGGAAATGAGCTGGATGGTGTAGATGAAACGAGAGTCGTTTTAGGGTTAGGGTTGCAAAAAATTCCCTGTTCTGAGTATGGATCTGGCAATTAATCCACTGCATCGAGCTGCATACCCTCCATGCTAACCATTAAGGTCGACAAATGGAAAGGATGCTCAGGCGAGGAGCGGCTGGTTGTGGCTATGAGGCAAATGCTACAGAGACAAACTGCAGCTAATCGTGGTCGGGGATGCGGCTAGGGTAAACGTAGGTAGAGCTAAAGTGCACCATCGAACCCTCCCTTCCCGAAAAGTCATATATATACTCATAAAAAAATTAGTTATTTATTGTCCTTAATGCTATATTTATTAGCATAATAAAATTAATCAGATATGGAAAAACATAATTCTTTATATAGTTTATAATGAGAAATGAAAAGCTTTATTGAATACTTTTTAGTATGCAATACGAATCCATATAATTTAAAAGAAATGGAAAAAAATTGAGCATTAAAGATCAAAGGAACTCCACTCTTTAAAGCATTTAGAATTCCGGAAGGACGTTTAAAGCTGGCTATAAACCCAAAAAATGGAGGAAGAGTAAATTTGTAACCATGCCAAATCTATATTTGCACCTCTATTAATAGTAAACAAAATTGAAAGGTTTGATTTGCAATATGATAAAATCATAATTATAAGAAAAAGTAAAGTATCTAAATCAATTTTAACATTTTTTTTCTTCCTATGGCTTTCTAAACTGTAATTTAAATAATATTTATATGTATATTGTCTTTTAACTTTAATTTGTTTTTAATCTAAGTATTTATATTATTAATTATGTTTATTTCGAAAATGATTTTAATAATATTATTTTAATTATCATGGAATATTTTATATTCTAGAAAACTCATAATAGTAAACATAAAATATGGTTTTTTGGGATGTGGTATTGATAACCTATGTGGTACTGATAACCTATGATATTATAACAAAATCTATTTACACAATTTTTTTTTAAATAATAAAGTAGGATAAATCTCCATGGTTAAGAATTTGTTCATACACACACACCACACACAGATATATATATATATATATATATATATATATATATATTATTCTTTTATATAATTAAACTAGATTGTATCCATCTTATCTCTTAAGTTTTGCCTAAAAAAAAATAGGTTTGCATATTGGGAGATTTGATACATTTTGACCCTTGATAGATCCAAAGTGAAGATGGATCTAGGGTGGTTATAATACTAGCAATTTCCCTGCAAAGATATGCCAATATGATTTTTAAATTGGAAAACTTGTACTTTGGTTTGAAATAATCATTTCTATATTAAATTTAGGTTGTTTAGTGCTTTTTTTTTTAATTTATAAGTTGCATTTATATACATCATGGACAAGCCTAGTGGCCATATGCCACTACAAAAACACAACTTATTATTAATATTATTAGGAAAATAACTAATAAAATTTATGAGTCAAAGGATTAAACAATTTATAAGATTTAAACTCAGTGCAGTATCCTACAAAGATGTAATTCGTGGCTTTAGGCTGTAACTTCTTGCTCTCATCCTTGGGAATATGGGCAAAGGATTTTGACCCAAAAACCCTTAAATGATTCACTACAAGCTTATATCCATAAAGTGCTTCAAAAGGAGTTTTAAAATTGAGACTTTTGGTTGGATTCCAATTTTTCAAGTAAACTGTAGTGTTAATGGCTTCAGCGCAAAAACCATTAGATAGACCCTTACCTTGAAGCATACTTCTTGTGCACTTGACCAGGGTTTTCTTCTTTCGTTCAACAACTCCATTCTTTTGCAGAGTGTAAGGTACCGTGTACTATTGAATAATCCCATGATTCTTGCAAAATTTCATAAACTCTTCCAAATTGCATTCTCCCCCTTGATCAGAGTGGAAAATCTTAATAAATTTCCTTGTCTGCTTTTCCACCATATTCTTGAATTCTTTAAAGCATTGAAATGTCTGGTTCTTCTTTCTCATAAAAGATACCCAAGAGAATCTAGTGCAATCACCAGTAAAGAATAGAAAATAATATGCACCACCTAGTGACCTAGTCTACATAGGTCCACATATATCTGTATCCATAAGATCCAAAATATCTCTTTTCTTCCTATCAACATTCAAAGGAAACTCTTCTCGATGCATTTTCCCTAATGCACATGCATCACAATCTAAATGAACATTCTGAAAAGAAGGTAATCCATCAACCATACATTTTCTTTGTAGCAACATGAGATCTTGTAGGTTCAGATGATTTGATCTTTGATGCCAGAGATTCTCAGTTGTCAATCCCGTTGAACCCAGAGCTTGGTGTGGCATGCTCTTGAAATTCAAGCTATACAAGCCTCCCGCATGCACTACTGATGCAATCGATTCCTCCTTGCTGTCCTTTATGACACAATATGATCTGAAGAATTCGACTTGTAGGTCATAATCTGCCATCATTAAAACGTAGATCAAGTTTTTCTTGATCCCAGGTACATACATCACATTTTTAATATATATGATATTACCATCATTTAACATCACCATAAAATCACCATACGCCTTGATTTGATAACTTTTGTCATCACCTAAATATATGTTATCTCGACAAGTAGTTTCTTCGAAAATTTTGAACCAATGCCTATTACATGTCATATGTGAAGATGCGCCTGAATCTATGAACCATATTTTAGATTCATCCTTCTTAATCGCTGAAAGAGCATAATCAACAACAAATAATCAAAGATCATGATTGTGACCCTCATCAGCGAAATGCCTTATGTGTTTTCTCTGTTTATTTCTAGCCTCATCTTCATGTTTCTTAAAGCAAAACTTAGCTAGGCGACTGATTTTCCCACAGTGAAAAAATTTTAATGTCAGATTTATTCATAGACATACCTCTAAATGGTCTCTTTTGAAATATGACACTTCGTTTCTGTCCCTATGGTGGTTTCGCTTTGTATAGATTATTCCTCAACATCAGAGCAAGGTCGACGCTTTATCGTCTCAAATTTTTTCGTCGCTTTTCTTCTTGTATCAGGATTCCGATTATCTCTTTAAATGCAAGCGTATCCTTCCTTGCATACAAGCATGTGATGAACATATGGTATTAATCCATCATCCCCTTCAATGCAATTGTGACAAGATCAGAATCAGACACCTTCTCCCCAATTTCTCTCAATCTATCCTTCTGGTCCTTGACCCGTGTAACGAATTTGACAACAGATTCATTCTTCTCCATCCTCATGGAAAACAACTTGCCTTTGAACGACAAGATGTGATTGGTGTTCTGTGTCTGGTAGAGGTTCATGAGTGTAGTTCATATGTCACCGGAAGATTTACAGTCTCTAATATGCGTGATAATATTGTCGTTAACCAACATCTTCAATAATACTTTCGCCTTATTCCTCCTTTTATCCCAATCCTGCATTAGTGTTGTCATGTCGCTCGTTGCCATGTTTGGCTTCTACTCATCGCCACTAACAGTTGACCAAGCACTCAATCCCTTAAGCAACATTTGTAACTTGAATTTCCAATTGGTGTAATTTGTCCCACCAAGTTTATTGGACTCGTTGAGATAAGCTTCTGTAAAATTATTCATTTTCGACTAATCAAAATCCCAATCCATCGATCTAGAGTTGATTCTCAACAAGTGAATAATAACAACCTACAAAAATATGTTTTCTCAAAACATGCTAGAACCTTTGAATCAATCAAATATCTGCCACCAAACTGCACAATCTGCCTCTGATCTAGTCGATTTACCATGAATCAACCATGATCTTTGTGTCTACAACTCAGATCCACCACCAAACTGCCCGATCTGAAACTCAAAACCATAAAAAGGAGGCCAACACTATTTTAGATTGAAAAACAACAATGATTTAAAATCCCTTTAAGGAGAGGTCGATCATCACGGGTTTGACCCTGAGATCCACGATGATCATTGCTATTATCTAGCTAAAAACCACGATGATTGATTTGTGCTCATCTGGAGAAATTCTGAGACCTGTCAGAAAATGAATTTCTTGTGTAATATATGTCACTCTGACCACCTAGACTCTGAAATTGTGAGTACTGAGCCTCTTTTGTTGCAACTAGGGCAATGTAGCCACAAAGGCTCTATAGCCACTATGGATCTAATGTAACCAATAAGGCTCTGCAGGTAAATGAGGCTCACCAGATCCAAGCTCCAATACCATGTTAGAAAACTGGAAAGAAAAAACATGAATTGAATTAACTTGCAGCTCATACATGAGAAAGGTGCACCTAGAGACTACACAAACTGGAGCGTACACTCTCATATTACATTAATCAAATATGGGACAATAAATACATCTCGAAAGAATAAGGAGGTGAGAACAAACTCCTACAAACTAGGAACTAATCCTAACTTAAGGAGTTACGTTACAACCATGTAATCATTTTCCCATTAATACAATATAATATTAATTATTTTCAACTACAATCCGGTGGAAACGTTTGACCAAAATCATGAACAGTACTAATTTGGAATCTGACGAATTATTCACTGTATCAAAATTAACAAATTTACGTATTATTTTTAATAATACAGATGAACTAGGTAACTATGCTCTAAATTACTTTAACTTTATTTTTTTGTTGTATGTTCCAAATTTCAAATTCTTAATAAAAAATGAAGGTCGCATAAAACTCCAAAAAGAGTAGCTTGTCATTAGAGGTCGTGAACATAGAGATCGTGAAGAGCTCAACTTCAAGAGGTGTTAGAATTAATGGAGAATAGGATATTATTGTTACTTAGTTGAGTGTTTACCTTTCATAGTTGTTCAATTCCTATCTTCTATGGATATGATTTATTGTCCCTAACTACTTGTAAATATTTAATACTGAGATTAATGTGAAGCTATGTGTGGCATTTTTCTTGAGGTAGCTCCTGGTGATCCGCACCTGTGAGCTCCTCTTGTTCTGGTTTCATTATTTCTTGTCTTCCTTGTGCAACTGTTGACATGGTATCAGAACTGCAGGACTAAGGAAACTTGTAACCCTGAGTGGTGACAAAGGTTTTATTGGCGCATTTGGAGGGTGATCAACGCAGATTTTAAAGTCATAATTGCGCTGATTTCACTTGTAGACTTACGCGGTTTTTTGTGTCCAGAACGACGAGAGTGGGAAAGTCAGAATTTCACCAACCATTTGTTGTAAAATGCTATGGGATTGTTGAGGAGAATGTTGCCTACATTTTTTGCTTAACAGAGGTCGAGATCCTTGATTATGTAGCATTTTGGAATCGCTATGGAACTGCATCTTGGAAGGCAGTGAACTGTGATCTATGGGGGTGGAGAAAAGTCAGCAAAAAAAATCTTTGTTGACTGTCGACCAGGGGAGGAGACTTGCTGCAGACAGCTTGAGGCGTTGTTGTAGAGGCAACGTTTGACTGATCACCAGATCGTGGTGGATCACCTTCGCGCAGGAGGCTGAATAGGTGTGGTGAAACCATTTCGTGGCTGCAGAGAAGCTGTTGAGCATGGAGGTCGTCATCGAGGGGGTGATCCACAGATTGCATAGGAGGCGAGCGGGTGATCACCATCTGCGTGAGAGCTTGAGGCCGAGGAGCTCGCATGAAATCCGTTGATTAGCATGGATCGCTACTAAATTTTCTCCCTGCTCCCATATGTTTGGCATGGCCATGGATTGGCGTGGCCATAGATTGGCATGGATGACAGAATCACAGTCATGGAGTGTTGAATCCACGTGGAGGAGACCGCAGGGGAATTGCATTGTAGGAGGTCGTCATCTGCATGAGAGCTGCTGGTGTGTGAGATGAGGCTGTTAAATCCCAGAAAGAAAGGTTGGTTGTGTTGAATAAAAAAAAAGTTTGCTCCTGTTTTGATCATGGCGATTGTGATATTTTTAATAGTCTGTTGAGTTGGCCCCTTGTAGCAAGAATAATTATCAGTTTGATAATTAAAGTTTTTTTTTTTTTTAATTAAGGTTTCAAATTATTTAATTACAAAAAAATACGGAGGCTCTTTATTGATATAAAGAAAGGGGCTTGATATTTGATAAAAGGGGGTGTATTTAAAAAAAGAAATTTGGAGTTGTCAAGAAGATCTGGGGTTTTTTTTTTAAATTATTGGGGTTGAAATTTTTATTCAAGATGAGACCAAATTGTGGAAGCTTATCTCAATGAGAGTAATAAGCTTCATGGTTCTAATTACACAAATTGGAAGTTTAAGCTCCAGACTCTGCTTGAGGGACAGAATGCCTATGGCATTGCCACTGGTGATGAGGTCAAGACGACTATTGCAACTAGTGGAATGAATACAATAATTCAAGAGTGGAAGAAAAGGGAGATGAAGGAAAAGGTTCTCCTCAAGTTATCAGTCAAAGATTGCATCATCCCTCACATTCAGGTGTGCAAGATGGCGAATGAAATATGGATGACTCTCAAAGAAATGTATGAGATCAAAATGATTCTCTCCATCAGGATGGAGAAGAATGAGTTTGTATCATCATTCATATCCTCGATAAAAGATGTTAAAGATAGACTAAGTGATATCAGTGAGGTTGTGTCGAATGGTGATCTGGTGAAGATTTCCATGAACTGCATGACGGATGATTATCATATGTTTATCACGAGAGTGAATGCAAGAGAAAAGCCTCCAGGCTTTGAAGATATCATTGGGATCTTGCTACAAGAAGAGGAAAGGAGGTTGTCCCTCAAACCTCAAAATCCAGATCTTGCATTGATGACCAAGGTGAAGTCGGAGGGAAAAGCAGTGGTTGATCATAGGATGGGCAACATATCATGGAAAAGGTCAGCACAAGTTATGACCTTGCATAAACATGACTCTATTCCTAAATGTTTTTATTGTGGTAAGATAGGCCATATTGCTAAATTTTTCCATAAGAAAAAGGCAGACGAGGAGAGGCACAAGCAGAGAAGACATGCAAGTCATCTAGCTGATGTTGATCAGAACCAGGATGTCAGATTATTTATGACTGAGACTGCACTAGCCACTGAGGAGGATGAATCAAAAATCTAATTCGTAGATTCAGGAGCCTCCTTGCATATGTCAAGTAAAAAGCAATGGTTCAAAATGTTTAGAGAACCCAACAGTGGAGTGAAGGTATACCTTGGATATGATAGAGGGTACAAGATAAAGGGACATGGAGATGTCCTTTTCACTCTGCCTGATGGAAACATCAGGAATATATATGATGTGTGGTATGCACCAGGTATTAAGAAGAACTTGATTTCCGTATCAAAGATAACATATCAAGATCTTAAGGTATAATTATTTAAATCCTATTGTATTATTAAAGAACTATTGGATCGTATGAAGCCTATTGCTATAGGTGTTCGTATAGGAGGACTCTACAAATTGGATGTGAAGAGTACACAATAGCAAGCATTGTGTCATTGAATAAGTCTGCTGAAAACTTGTGGCATCAACGACTTGGGCACATCAATTTCAATGATCTTCTACTGCTGCAGAACAATGGTATGGTGAATAGTCTTTCTATTTTGAAAAACCTGCATATTGATTGTGAAGAATTTTCATTCGGAAAACAACATAGAGATGAATATCCCGCTGTTAAAGATAGGAAATAGAGGGATATAATCAAACTTCTACACATTGATTTATGTGGGCCTATGCAGACAAGATCGTTAGATGGGGCCTACTATTTTTTAATTTTTGTTGATGGATGTACAAGATTCACATGGGTGTATTTTCTTAGATAGAAGAGTCACGCCTTTGAGTATTTCAAGTAGTTCAAGAGCATGATTGAAAAGTAGACAGGAAAGTTCATAAGGATTCTTTGATCAGAACAAGGTGGAGAATTCAAGAAAGGGGATTTTATCAAATACTGCAAATAGCATGGAATACAGCAGTAGTTTACATCATCTTACACTCCTCAGCAGAATGGAGTATCTGAGAGGAAAAATAGAACACTAGTGGAGAGTGCTCATAGTATGCTGAAAGGTAAGAGTATAACTAATGGTTTTTGGGCAAAAGTTGTCAATACTACAATATATTTGAAGAATTTGAGTCCCACTAAGCCTTGATTATAAAACTCATTTTGAAGCGTTGTTTGGCTTTAAGCCTATAGTAAGTCACCTTAGAGTATTTGGTTGTAAAGCTTTTGCTCATATTCCCAAAGAAGACAGGAAGAAGTTAGATTCAAAGGCCATTAAATGTACTTTCAATTGATACTGCAGTGAGTATAAGGCTTATAATTTGTTTAATCCTTCTACTCACAAGGTGTTTGTTAGTAGAGACATAGTATTCCATGAACAGGTTGATGATGGAAATCCTGTGCAAGATAATGAAGAATGGCATGTACCCTTACTTTTAGATGAGGATGTTGAAATAGGGATCAGTCAGCAACAAAAACAACAACAACAACAACAAGATAAAGAGGAGAAAAATGAATTTAGTCCACAAAGAGGAGAATAGAGCAGAATAGAAGACACCCCACCACTCAGGAGATCTAGTTGGCAAAAATAGTTACCAGCTCGATATAGGGATTGTGCTCTCATGGCTGGTATGTTAAAGATTGCAGAACCTTCTAATTTTCATGAAGCTAGTAAGAGTTGTGAATGGAAGGAAGCAATGAAGGACGAAAATGAATATATTATTAAGAATAATACTTGTGATCTAGTAAAGCTTCCTCATGGTAAACAACCCATAGGTTGCAGATGGTTATTTAAGTTGAAATTTAAAGCAGATGGATCTATTGATAAGTATAAAGCAAGGTTGGTTGCAAAGGGGTATTCCTAGAAAGAAGGTAATGACTTTGAGGAAACATTTTCCCCTGTAGCAAAATTAAATACTATCAGATTGATTATTGCTTTAGCTACTAAGCATCATTGGAAAATACATCAATTAGATGTTAAATATACTTTCTTAAATGGTGATTTAAAAGAAGAAGTATACTTAAAGCGGCCTAAGGGGTTTGTTAAGAAGGGAGAAGAGCATTTAGTTTGTAGATTAAAGGAAGCTTTATATGGTTTAAAACAGGGTCCTAGATCCTGGTATGACAAAATTGATTCATTTTTTCTCATGCATGGTTATAAACAGAGCAAAAATGATCCTAATTTGTATATTGTGTTTAATGATGAGGGGCAGATAGTGTTTATTTCTTTATATGTAGGTCATATGATCACTACTGGAAGTGTATACAATCTCATTTAAGAAATCAAGTATCAGTTATCATAGAAATTTGAGATGAAGGACCTTGGAGAATTGCATTACTGCTTGGGTCTAGAACTTTGCAGAGATTCAGGTCAAACTTTCTTGTCCCAGGGTAAGTATGCTAAGAGTTTGTTGACTAAATTTAAAATGGATGAGTGTAAGGCTGCATTTGTACCTTTACATCATAATGACAAAATTAAGGTGAATGATGGTTCGGAAAAGGCGGATGCAACATTGTACAGACAGTTGGTTGGTAGTCTTATCTATTTGACTACAACAAGGCCTGATCTGGCTTATGCAGTTAGTGTTTTGAGACAGTTCATGACCCAACCTCATGAGAATCATTGTCTTGCAGTGAAAGGAGTACTGAGGTATCTGCAAGGAACTCCATACTTTGTTATTTTGTATTCTGATTCATTTGATGTTAGCTTGACAGGTTATACAGACTCTGATTAGGCGAGAAATTTAGATAATAAAAGATCAATTACAGGTTACGCATTTAGCATTGGATTCGGGGTCACGTGCACACCACAAATTGCTCGACGATTTTCTCCTCACTAACTCACAGACTTACATCCTCTCTCTCTCTCAACTGTAAAAATGAATTTTACATTCATATTTATCTAAGCTTACAACTTTGACTCATTAAATCATGACAGATCAAAACACTAATACACAATATGAGTGATTTTACATAATAAATGATTTTCTAAACTTGCAGGTGTTGTGGAGTGTAGATACCTGTCACGGAGTGAATGTTTTCCCATACGTATTTACCAAACTTCATTAAGTGCTTTAACTCTCTGATGTGTTGCGGAATGGTTAGTATTGTACTTCTTCTCAGAACTTCGGTCCTTCTGCTTGCAAACAAAATCGCAACCTGCAAAAGTTAACTAGGCAAGTATGGTGGTTGTCAGTGTGTTTAAAGTGGTGGTTGGGATTAATAGTTACAACACTCCCCCTTAATCACAACTACCACCATTGATAATTCCGAAACAAACTCTGAGATTAAAAAAAAAAAATCATGTGCCAATGGCTTTGTGAAAATATCAACAAATTGCTCGTGTGACCTGCAGGGATGCAACAAAATCTCATAATTGTCAATCAAATCTCTAATAAAGTGATATTTAGCATCAATATTCTTGGTCCTCATGTGAAAAACAAAATTCTTTGACAATGCAATTGTGGAGGCACTGTCGCAGAAAATAGTTGTCATTCCCTCTTGGTCATGGTGAAGATCCATCAACATCCTTCTCATCCAAACTGGTTGATACGTTGATGCTATTGTGGTGACATATTCAGCTTCTGTTGTTGACAGTGACATTATTGGCTGCTTCTTGGAGGCCCATGAAATGGCTCCAGAACCCAAGTGAATAACATACCTTGACATGCTCTTTCTATCATCAACACTTCCTATCGAATCACTGTCAGTGTAACCAACCAGCCTGAAATGATCTGTTGTGGTGTGCAAAATACCATATTGTTTTACCCCCATTGACATACCTTTGAATCCTTTTCATTTCTTGCTAATGCATCTCTGTGGATGTCTCCATGAACCTTGACACCAAACTCACTGCATACATTATGTCTGGCCTAGTGGTGGTCAAATACATCAAGCTACCTATCATACTTTTGTCTAATGTCGGATTGACATTGCTGCTATAATATTCTTTGCTCAACTTCATCCCCATGACAGTTGGATTTGGTGTGGGCTTGTTGTTCTGCATATTAAACCTCTCCAAAATGTAAACTACATACTTTTCTTGAGAAATAAAACTTCCATTTTCTATTTGCTTCAATTCTATTCCCAAAAATATCTTAACAACCCCAAGTTTGTCATTTCAAATTCACTTTTCATGACATCTTTGAAATCAACGATGAGGAAATCATCATTGTGGGTAAAAATAAAATCATTTACATATAAGACAATAATAAGAATCTTACCATCACTCTCTTGGATGTAGAGAGTAGGCTCACCGTCACATTTGTTGAAACCATTGTCCAACAAGTAAGTGTCTATTTTGTTGTACCATACATGCGGTGTTTGCTTCAACCCATAAAGAGATTTCCTCAACCTATACAACTTGTCTTCTTTTCCTTCAACCTCATAACCGGGTGGTTGCACAACATAAACTTCCTCTTTCAACACTCCATTCAAGAACACTGATTTTACATCCATTTGACACACTTTCCATTTATGTTGCGCAACAATCACCACAATTGTATGCATTGTCTCCATCCATGTGACTGGCGAAATTGTATCTGCATAATCTCTTCCATGTTGCCGCTTGTATACTTTGAAAACTAGCCTTGATTTATACCTTTCAATATTCTCCTCAATGTTTCTCTTGGTCTTATAGACCCACTTCACTCCAATGTCTTATTTTCCTTGCAGAAGGTTCACTCTATCCCATGTGTCATTCTTTTCTATTGCTTCTATTTCTTCCTCCATTGAAACAACCCATTTTTCTTCTTTGACAACATCTTCAAAATGGATTGGGTCATCTACATGAAAAAATAATGCAAATAAGGAATTTAGACCAGTGCTACCATCAACTTCATCTTACTCATAAATCTCATTTAAATTTATAAATTTTGGTCTTTGTTTTCTTGCTGAAGATGGGCTTGACATGTCACTTGGTGTTGCGCTTTGAGGCGTGCTTGGAGAAGGACTTTCTTGACTGCATCACAATGTCCTATTATTTGTTGATGGTGTTACTTGCTATCTATTTTGTTGTGCTTGAATAGGTGGAGAGGGAGTCACTATCGAGGAATTACTTGCTGCTACGAATTCCTCTTTGTCCTCATGTGGTATATATGCTTTGACATTCATTGTCTTCTCTAAACTTCCATCCCATGCTTCCTCTTCTATGAGCTACACATTCTATTGATTATGACCTTCTTGGTTGATGGATTGTAGATCTTATATGCCTTGGATTTATCACTGTATCCAACAAATATGCATTTCTCCCCCTTATTGTCCAACTTTTTCTTCAACACATCTGGGACATGTTCATAAGCCACACATCCAAAGACTCTCATGTGAGTGACACTATGATTTCTTCCACTCCATGCCTCTTCAGGAACCACATCCATGACACTTTTGGTTGGAAACCTATTAATGATATACGTTGCACAAGCGACAACTTCAACCCAATAATCATTTGGCAAATGCTTTTCCTTCAACATACTCCTTTATGTTTCCATAATGGTCCTATTCTTCCTTTCCGCAACACCAATTTGCTAAGGTGTATACCTTGCCATAAATTTCTTGTGAATTCCATGCTCCTTGCAAATACATAGGAAATCATTTGAGATGTATTTTACACTTCTGTTAGTCCTAAGGACTTTGATGTAGTGTCAACTTTGCTTCTCAATAAGAGCCTTGTATTGGCAAAAGCAATGAAACACTTCACCTTTCTGTTTTAGGAGATAGACCCATGTCTTCCTTGTGTAGTCATCTATGAAGGTCAATAAATAATGGTTGCCACCAATTGATGGTGTTTGCGTTGGTCCACATAAATCTGAATGGTAAATCTCCAAAGGTGCCTTTTCCTTTATTGATTTTCTTGCTGGAAATATCTCTCTATGTTGTTTTCCCAAGATACATCCTTCACATAGGCTATCTGATTTTTCTATGTGTGGAAATCCCTTCACCATGCCTTTACTATGCAACAAATTCAAACCTCCAAAGTTGAGATGACCAAATCTCAAATTCCATAACCAATTTTCATCTTTGACCTTTGCTTGATATTCACTTGTGCGACAACTGCAACATTTTATTTCATTGACATTTGTGCTTGTGCATCCTTTTTGTAATGAGCGTCCATAACCTACCCAAGAATTTAGCCTCCATGACCCATAAATTTAAATTTTTTCTTTCATTCACACTTAAAGCTTTACCCCTCCTTACATATCTTGTCTTCTAAAATTACCTCAGCCGTATCATTGTTAGGCCATAGTACAAATTTTCTCATTAATTTTTTTACTAGTTCTCTTATATGGAACCTTTGATTCGTTATAGTTTTATTGGCCAGTCTTTCATTCCCATGCATACTAATTATACATGTAATACATATACTTAACCCATTAGTCATAAAATAGGATACATACTCCTCAATTCGTGAGTTTTCATAAATAGATATTACTTTAGAGCATTATGAGCATACCATATCTCTGTAGTCGATGTAATACGATCAGTTAGAGAATCCACATTCATCTCACATATTCATACATAATCTCAACATAACCCATATTGCTTCCATTATTAACTCCATTCTTATATGTAAAACAAGTCATATGTATAATACTGCCATCAAATTCATAGTAACCCATTAACACAGGTAATCTAAGTATGTTCATTATGTTACCCTGCATGGGTACTGAAACTGTCAATTTGTTTAATGTACTTCTACTAATAACTTCACACTAGAAGCTACATGCAAGTCGATCACGAGAAATCTAAAGCGGTGACACCAGTACCAACAACTAATTACCATGATACCACCATTTATCATACACATAAAAGTTCACATACATAAGACACATATAATACCTTATCTATACCACTGAGCTTCATGGGTTAATCATTTCAATGAAAAACTTGAACAATAACATAATCTGGTGAAAATATTCTCATAAACAAACTCAAAACCATAATAGAGAGAGAGAGAGTAAGAGTCAACATACAACCATTTAATGCAAATAACACCAACTAAATCTCACTTGGAGGGAGGAGCACCACCACCTAGCCATGAATGACCTCTAACCCCCCCTGAGCTGAAGATCCTGCTAGGGATCAACTGTCCTCAATTGATCAATGCACTGTGTATTTAACACCGGCCTCTTGCATGATTAACAATGTAAACTTTGAAATGGGAAATATAAACTCAAAATGGGAACTATGGCCAAAAAACCTCGTAAAAACGTCAAAAACAGTGCTAAAAACGAAAAGTGTTGGTGCTGGAATAACACCTTTTTTTTCTTAGGGTAAATTTTCAACATGTTTTAAAAATGTCGGTGAAAACCAATTTTTTGTGCAAAAATTGCTCAAAAAAAACCCTCAAAATGAAGTGTTGATGTTCGAATAATTTTTTTTTTTTTTTCAACGGTAAATTCTGTGCAAAAAACACTCTCAAAATGAAAAGTGTTGACACTGGGATAACAAAAAAAAATTCAAGAGTAAAATTTCAACATTTTGAAATAATGGCGTGAAGGGATACTGACTCTTGATTTCCTCTACGGACAAGCTCATCATTGAGTGAAGCATCAAATTTGAGGAAAGTCTCTCGCATGCACCTCAATTGTCGCATGCAAACACCTTTTATCTACCACATGTCCAAGATGATGACTCAGTACACCCAAATGCAGATACAGAGCATGCAAATGATGTGGTAGAGCATGCAGATGCAGAGATAGAGTCTTCAAATACAAATCTAGTGCATGCATATGATGATCCACATCCAAGCCCAGATCGGGCTTCCAGCAGTGAATCAACTTCCCCAGTCATAAATCAGAGAACAAGGAGGTTACGTGAGATATATTCACAAGAACATCCAACTACTAGAAATGGTCTTGTGGGGGATAATTCTAATTTGCGGAGGACCAGCTCAGAGTTTATTGAGCCTCCTCTTGCCCTCTTTGTCACTGAACCAATGCCATCCTGGCATTGTCATTTGGTTCAGTCTTCTAATCAGTAGTCTTATGCTGAGGCTATTGGGCATGGACGAGGAGTATAACTCCCTCCTTAAGAACTAGATGTGGGATCTGGTCCCCCTTCCTTCACGAAGGAAACTTGTCCGATGCAAATGGGTCTACAGGACGAAGAGTACTGCAGATGGGTGAATCACCAAACAGAAAACTAGGCTAGTAGCCAAAGGCTTCCATCAAGTGCATGGCATTGATTATGATGAGACCTTTGCTCCAGTAGCAAAGATGGATTCCATAGGCTTTGCACTTGCCATTACGACTGCCCAGGGGTGGGAAGTACATCAGATAGATGTGAAGAATTCCTTTCTTCACGGAGACCTATCTGAGGAGATCTACATGGAGCAACCACATGGTTTCATTCAGGATTCATCTTTGGTCTGCAGACTGAAGAAATCTCTCTACGGCCTTAAGCAGGCCCTGAGAGCTTGGTATGCGAAGATGAATTCTTTTCTCTTACCACAAAACTTTAAAAGATGTAAGTCTGATCTGAATGTTTACATGCTTAGGACACATGATTCTGTTCTTATCTTAGTTTTGTATGTGGATGATCTGTTGATCGTCGACAGCTTGGCTTTAGCCATTGCTGCAGTTAAGAGGGCCTTGCATGATAGGTTCCTGATGACGGACATGGGTCCATTACACTTCTTTCTTGGTCTTGAGATCAGCTAGGATGCCACATGCATCAAACTCTCTCAGGCTTAATATGCATGAGATCTCCTCGAGAGATTTCACATGACTGACTACAAGCCAGCACCGACTCCTTTTCTATCTGGGGTCCACCTTGAGGATGGAGGTGACACTCCATTAGTTGACAGTACTCTCTACCGACAACTGGTGGGGAGCTTATTGTACCTCACCCACTCCAGACCAGATCTCTCATATGCACTAGGGGCAGTTTCTAGATACATGTAGGAGCCACATGAGCTACACTGGAATGCTGCCAAGCACAGCCTCCAATATGTGCAGGGCACCATCACCTTCGAGATTCACTATGCAGCAGGCACTCCATTGAATCTCCTTGGATTCACTGATTCTGATTGGGCAGGTGACAACATTGATCGCAAGTCCACCTCCGGATATTCACTCAGTCTAGGGTCTGGCCCTATTTGTTGGTCGAGCAAGAAGCAGGCTATTATTTCTCTCTCTTTAGCCGAGGCCGAGTACAGAAGAGTAGCCAACATCACGATTCAGGCTCTGTGGCTACAACACTTCCTCATTGAGTTAGGTGTTCAGTTCCACCAGCCCATTGTCATCTAGTGTGACAACCAGAGCACTCTCAAATTTTGCAGTGATCCAGTACAGAAGTAGTGGATGAAGCACATAGAGATCCATATGCACTACATCAAAGACTCAGTACATGATCAGATCATTGATTTGCAGTTCTATCCTTCAGCAGAACAGACTGCAGACATCTTCACTGTTGGAATGATAATTTAAACTGCCGTGGAGCGACAGCGACCGCAGTGTTCTGTTTCCAGAAAACCTCCATTTGAGTTCCCTGCGATGCGATCAAGTCGCAGATCGCATATCGCACATTTCCTTGTTAACCTTCGTTGCATCCCTTCTATTTATTGGGATTGCGATTTCGCGATGTGATCTGATTGCATATCGCAAATCGCATGATTCAAACGGTTATGGCAGTGGCGGCACATCTTTTCCTCCGATGTGATGGTGCGATGTTGTGATGGGCTACGCATTAAATCCCGATAGGATATTTTCAGCCGTGTAATTAATGATATTTACAGCGCCTGGTAAATGTAGGTGAAAATTTTAATTTTATTGTTTTCTATTTTACGGAAGTATGGGCACAAGCAACACGTATGAAAGATATTTTTGTGTTGTTCATTATATATGAAAATGCAATCGCAGACAGAGAGTAGAATTAAAAAGAAAAAAAAGAGTTTTTTTTTTTCTTTTTCTGCAACGCACAGCAGTGCTGAAACTGTAATTTTCTGAGATAGTGAAATTAGTTTCTGGAACTGAAGCGTTCCTGTTGTAATCCCTCTGAGTAGAGGAAGACTATTTTGTAACAGTTTTTTTTTGTTATGATTAAGATCCTGTATTAAAAAAAACAGAGCGTTGTTCTCTGTACAAATTTTTTTGTGTTTGAAATTAACAGAAATTTCCAACATTCACCAAGACATTCACTGAGCAGAAGTTTCGCTCTCTACGCGATCGTCTTGAAGTGAAAGACACAGTTACTTAGCAATTGTCTTTTCTTCCTCTTTTCTTTTGATTACATTGTATTTTGAGAGGGGGTTTTCCCACGAGGTTTTCCCTCTTTCCGCAATTTTAGTACAAGTTGCACTGTATTTTGGGTGACCTTTGACCTTAGTTGCCAATGCCCAGTTTCTATTTTTCCCCTAGTGGTGTTCGGAGGGGGATGGGTGTTGGAGGTACTACACACCTACATGCGAACACTTAGTTAGAACATAGGACTACATGCAGGATTCCTTCTCCATGATTTACTCCCTGATTTGCTCCTTCTTTAACTCTGCAACTGGTGATTTACTCCTTGATTTTCTGATTTACTCCTTGATTTTCTCCTTCTTTAACTCCGCAACTAATTAGTTCTTCTGCATGATTTACTCTGTGATTGCTCCTACTTTCACTCTACAACTGGCTAGTTCTCTCTGGAACTTGTTATAGGTGTTGAGTTCTCTCATTGATCACCACTATGGTGCATTACCTTGGAATCTTCACCCAGTAATGCTATATCATGAGCATTGTAACCTATTTTCTCATGAATCATTCTTTTGTTCTTTGGATTTTCTTTTAGTGTTTTTGCTCTGCAAAACTGTGTGTTCAACCTTTACTAGCTAGATTCATGTATGCAGGTTTTCTAACACATTTACAAAACCATGGTTGAAATTAATATTTCCAATGTAAATGTAAACTATCAGCCTCAGTGAGCGAGTACGTTGGATCGAAACAGAATTTCTCGTTCAAGCTGTCTGCGTGCACTTGGTTTGTTTAATATGTCCCCTCCTCGTTGTATCGCTGACTCGATATCCTGCAATACATAAAGAACTGAATCCGATTCAACAATACTTGCGTCGTGTTATCAGTCATATTGGTAAAGTAGAACCTGAACCACCCGGGATCACTACAATGGTAGGAAGAGCCATGAGAAATATTCAACCCAATCTGTTCTAAAATGATCTTCCATAGTCTAATATCTCCTTCTTCCTTACGGGATTGCAGAAGATGTCTGACATCCACCCAACACAACCAACCGGCGTTACTATTCAAGCAATTGATGGAAACCACACGCAGTCTACTGACGAACATTGCGGCTCTCTTGCGTAGTCTCTTATTATTTTATGCTAAGTATTTTCTTACAAATTCTGTATGAGATAGCATTGAAGCAATGAGGTATTGTGTCTGGGAAGAAACCAAGGAAAAACTGGACATTCTCGAGCAACAGTAACCACCGTATCATTGTAATAGTAAATTACTCCAATTCGAAAGATCAGTAGTCCTAGGTCTTTCGACAGACTGTAAACAATGTGAACACACTCTCTCTGGGAAATATTTTCGATTGCTAAAATATCTGCAATACTAGTGAATTCTGGAGATGAAAAGACTCATCTTAGTAGATCTCATCATAGACCAGATGAATGTTCTTCGCTGACGCAAAAGCAGGCAACTTTCTTAGAGCGATAGCCTCCACAGTGGTTCCTAATGGGTTTGAAGGATTTGTTACCAAAAGGCCCTTCACTTGGATATTCCGAGTCCTGGCCTGCTGATAAGATGGTTCAAGGGTAGGTACCGTTATCTGGAAATCGTTATCACTGCTACAGTGGACGGGTATGAGCTCGACCCCTGTCCGCCATTTTAGATCTCTGTCAAAACTGCAGTAACAAAAAGATTCATTCAGTAATGCTTTCATTATTGAAGCTACAATTCAAAATATTTTGCAATTTTTATGGTGTACCGGGGCATTGTAGATAAATAGTTTATGCTGACATATATTCATAATTTTATAGCAGTTTGGCAGTACTGAAATCGTATATCATCAACACTATATATAAGAATGAGTTTTTCCTGGGTAGGGAATCAACGATCGACTTAAGCTTAGGGTGTTTGAACTAGAAAGCCTTCTCCAGGATCAGCTAGACACAATGTCGAGACCTCGTGAGTTGGTGTTGCTCCAGCAGTGAGAACAATTATGTCTTTCTTCCTCCAACTTATTCCATAAACATAGTAATTAACGGTGTCAACCATTCAACATAGTCAGTCAATAAGCATTAACTCCGTTGCATTGACGGCGATTGATGGTGTTTCAGAAATCCCAGAATTTCCGTGAGCTATAATGGTCCAAGTTCATAGTTTAGTAGGTTTTTAACTGTATGTTTCAAAGTTCCCAGAATGTTCTCTCTATTCTATCGGTTATACAGAATGAAGTTGGAGTAAAATTCTATCTATTCTGACCTTGAAATATCGTGGAGCATACTTTTAAAATGTGATAGCGTAAGTGTGCCGCATGCACGTCCATACGTTCTTTAACGGCCTCCGCTGAATTTGACTTTCAATTGCGTGCATATGTCGAATTTCCATTCTACGTTTAATCGTGCGCTTTCTTCATCTTCACATTACGTTCTCTGCACGACATTCATGACATTATAAATGCAATGGCTCCCCTTCCATCCACACAAACACGGCGCTTGTAAAAAGCTACAATCGCCGCCTGTTGTGTATACTTCATTCAAAAACAAAGGAATCACCCAGACCGGCTATGTGGGATATACTTTACATAGAGACAGCGAAGATTGCGGATTGGGATTTGAAGCTAATGATATTGATGGACGGCCGAACACCACAACAGCAACAGAAAGCTCCTAAGCCATTGTCTGCAAGGGTAACCTTCCTTTGCCTTTCTTTTTATTCCATCTCAGAAAGGTTGCGCTGGTTTTTTTCACGATATATTTGTTTATCTTAAACTATAGGAAAATCATATTAAATAGGTGAATGGTTTTACAAATTTATGTTGGCTGTATTTTTATATGGTTGGAAAACATGTGTTATTCTATCCAGCCAGACAACACAAGTGAGGTGATGAATTTTGATATATTTATTTATTTTATATTATAAGATAATCCTATTAAATAGGTAAATGGAAAATCGTATTAAATAAGTAAATGGTTTTAGAAATTTATGTTCATTGGACTTACTTTTTTATGGTGAGAAACATGTATTATTTTCTCGGGCCAGATCACGAGTGATATGATGAATATTATTACAATGGGTTTAAACTTTACTGTTAATAGGAATTTTAATTTTTTTAAAATAAATAAAAAATTATTAAAAATTATGGCTGTTAAGTCCACTTACTTTTATATGAACATTTTGGTTAAAAATTTATAATAATTTTAAGTGTCAAAATAACGAATTACAGAAGTATTGAGACAAGTAGAAAGAACATTCGTTTAAGAAAAGAAAAAAAATCAAAGAAAAAAAATTGATGAACATTATTTTAAAAAAAAAACAATTCAAAGAAATATAGCCAGGCATTTTATGTTAGTCAGATACATTTTTCAAATAAATTGTTATTTATGGAAAGTAAAAGAAATCATACTTTCAGAGCAATATGAAATGTTCTTCTCGCCATCCCTCTCTTTTCCTTATGGTAGAAAAATGTCATGATTTTATAAAGTGCAACTTTTGAGTAGTAGACATGTCAAGTTTGCCTTTACTAGATCCAGATGTCCAACATTATTTTCTACGTATTGCTTTTGATAATGTTAGTTTGTCGTTGTCAATTGAAGGCCTGGGTTGTTCCTTCAGTGCAGGCTCTTCACACAGGTAGCCACCGCTAAGATGGTTAATGAAAAGATGGCTAATGAAATCGAACATTCAAGCCGAGTTGTGTGACATTTAGTATGGTTGCCTCATCGAGGCGAAGACATCCGTTGCAATGGACCGCGTCCATCCACCTCACCCAATCATCAGCCTCAATGAGCGAGTATCTTCGATCTAAACGAAATTTCTGGTTAGAGTCATCTGCACGCAATGTTGGGTATTTTTGTTGTGGGAAAATACCAAAACCAAACATTAACTGAACACAGAGTCAATGCTTTGTTACCTTTGCTCCAGGATTTTTTGTGCACAGGGAAACCTTGAAAAAAATTTACTGAACAGTTTCCATTAATTAAAATAATTTCACTGATACACATTCATCCTCTTCGCTGAGAGGGATTTACCAAAAAAACATTCAACCAAAACTCTGTTTTCACCTGAGAATTTATTGAGACATATTTATCCACTTTTACTTAGAGGGATTCACCAAAACATTACAAAAGAAATTACTCTGTCTCCTTTGAAATTTTACACCACTATGTGTAAATATTTCATTTACATTCACTGCTGTGTGAAAACAAAAATTACAGGGATTTGCACATTTACCTTTTCACTACTGTGTGAAACAATTCATAGTTTCACATACTTGCCCATGGTTTTTCTTCTTTCACTTCTCTGCCTTCTCCTGCACTGCTGTGCATTCTTTTTCTTACATTACATTACAAACAAAAACTTTACTCTGCTGCTGCACTTTCTTTTTTTACATTTCAATCCCAAAAATTATTCATCCTCCTGTGCGTTCCTGATTTTCATTCGCTGCAGCGAACTCACACACTTCAGCTCCCCGTGTGCTATACAATATTTTCTCTGGTCTATACTCCGGTGCTGCGGACCCTGTTTTTATTTTCACGCGTGTTTTCACATAACACTCCCCTTGGTCTTTCATTGGCTGCTGCGAGCCCACACATTTTCTCCTCGTGTGCAATGCAATACGACATTTCACATTACAATCCCTGTGTGTAATACTCATAACACACAACACACAGTCAACGCATTTAGAATACGATCCATATGGAAAGTAATAAAAAAAACTTACCTTACATTTTCCGCCCATGCTCAATAAATATTAGGGGCCGTAAAACATTAAATATATGACCAAAACTATGTCACTTCATAATCATAAGGTATGGTCGATTATGTTACTCCATGCTGCATTAATTTATTAACAGGCCCGTATGTACTTTGATGACTTTAACCGGCGGAGAACTTTCCTTTAAATCGGACGGCGGAGAGCATGCATCTTGATCGGATGCATATCGGACAGGGTTTGTTGACCGAACTTTACTCAACGCAATATTTTAATGTTGTCAGACCCCGTATGCACCTTCCTCGCAATCGAACGGCGGACAAACGATGGACCAAATCGGACGCATATCGGATGGGGTGAGTTGACCGACATTTATCGTCCGATAAATGTTTGAGGCTGATGTCATGGCAATCCACGTGTTTGCACCATATTTCATCGGAGCCCCTCGTCGGAATATTCCATCACCGGAGAGCTGGTGCGATAGGTTTCAGGCGGTCGGTTTCTGGTTTGCAGCTGTGGTTTCCCGAGCGCCTTAACTGCTGGCCCCCCGCGCACAGGGGAAATTATAATTTCAACACTCCCCTTTAATTTCACCTGCTGGGCATTTGGTCATACCCAGACACTTTCTCAACTCCTTGACATGCTGCTGTTACAAAAGAGTCTTCCTCTTAACAAAGGGATTCACCACTGTCTATGCTGAAAAGCATCTTCCTCTAAAATAGAGGGATTCACCTGTCTATGCCAAAAAAAAACATCTTCCTCTTCTCAGAGGGATTCTCCAAAGACAACAAATCTTCCTCTTAACAGAGGGATTCACTAACACTGCTTTAGATGCAGTTCCACAAACAACAAAATAGTCTTCCTCTTAATAGAGGGATTAACCTGAAACTGTGCTTAAGAGCACCTTCCTCATGACAGAGGGATCCACCATAACAATGTGCTGAAGAACACCTTCCTCTTGACAGAGGGATTCACCTGTGACTATGCTGAAAAGCATCATCCTCTTGATAGAGGGATTTACCATGTGTATGCTAAAAGCATCTTCCTCTTGACAGAGGGATTTACCATGACATTGTGCTGAAAAGCACCTTCCCCTATAACAGAGGGATTCACTAAGAACTTCACTTCCTCTCACGGAGGGATTACTGCCAAACACTGCTTTAGATGCAGTTTCAAAACAAAACATTCATTGCACTGTTGTGCATACTCATTACATTGGTCTCTTATGTTGTTGCATATTCTCTGCTACACTGTTGTGCCATCTTCTTTGCTGCGTCTACCCCACACTGCTGTGTCTTCACTTGCTGTTGTGTTGCTGCACTTCACTTACATTTCTTTGCAAACTCTGTATTGCTGTGCATTCTTCAAAGACAAAATACTTTGTCTTTTCTGGAACAATTACTCTGTCCCACCTTACAAATTTACACTGTTGTGTGTAAACATTTCTTACATTCACTGTTGTTGCATATGTTGCATTTCAATTCAATGAACAACACATTCACTATACTTACATTTACTGCTGTAAAGGAAAATTTTCTTTTCCATCTGCTGCTGTCCATTACCTTTCATTTCTTCAGCAAAAAATTTCAAGCTGCTACATTTTCTTATTTGCATTGCTGTGTAAAAACACATTTCTTCACTCTCTCTTAGTTCTAGTTTCATTTTCTTCGCACTACAGTGCTTCTCCTTCTTGCCATCACGCTGCTGCCTTTTCTTATGCACTGCTGTCCATACCCATAACCATAGACTCTTTCATCTCTGGGTTTTTATTTGTTGCTGCGTTGCCTCTGCAATTTTCACTGTGGCTGCCTTTGTTTCATCATACTGCTGTGTGCCCATACACTAACTCTTTACTCTCCATTACTTACACATAGAGAGAAATCATCCTCACGCTGTTTTGCGCTGCATTCTCCACACAAAAAAAATTAACATGGGCTACTGCCTTTTCTTTTTACACCCTTGCCTCACACAATCTTAGTCTTCATTCATTTTTTTTACACAATGCACTGCTGTGCAGTTCCTTTCATTTTTTTGCTGCCACACATTATCATTCACCCATGTGCATTAATAATCTGTTGTCCCTGTTTCTCTTTATGCATTTCTTTGCATGCTGCATTGCATATGAAAAAAACGTTACATTTTTTTTTACTGCTGCGTATTGTACTCACTCTGCTGTGAGTATGTTCTCTCACATTACATAGAAGGAAACTACCTTCCATTACTATGCATTTCAATGCATGCGCTCCATAACAAAAATTCAAAAACTGTTGTTTTATGTTCTATCTTCCCACTGCTGTGAGGGTCTCCATGCTTTGCATACTTTTCTTATTGCGCTGCTACACTTCACATTTGAGCGTTGCCCCTTTATCTTCTCTGCTTTTATGGCAGATTTAACTTCATATTTTTCCCTTATAAAAGGTCTTCATCAAAGAGTGACTGTTAAGACAGTTCAGCAATCAAAAATTACAAGCTCCCCTTTAATGTGTGCTTGTCTTCTTTTGGCAGACTCTTCTCAAAACAAATTTAGATCCACTGGGGAGTTCAAGGGATTTTCAGATTTCCTTTCCTTCCTTTTCCATACTTGTGTAACTTTCTTCTTTTGCATGGGTCTAGCTTGTGTAAGAGCCCATGTTAAGTTACAATCGTGTGCCATATGCCCAATGTTATGACACTTGAAACATTCAACATTGTTCATGAATAAAAATTCATGATTTCTTCTTGTGAAATTATTTCTTGGAGATTGTCGGGGACCACAACATCTATCTCCATGAAATGCTCTACAATCTTTTGCCATATGACCAAAGTTTGAGCAAGAATAACAATAACCAAAAAATGAACTTTGGTACCTGGAAGATGGAGGTTTCCTTGATGTACTTCTGAAGCCTTGCTGCTTTGAGGTCCTTTGATGATCACCATTGCCTCTTGCCTTTTTGCCATCAGCTACATTTCTTCTTGGAGCTGGTTTTCTACTTGGAGCAGGATTTCTTCTATGGCAGCCTTCATTTTTCTCCTTGCCTTTGCTGGAACTAGGAGCATCACCATTCCTTTCTGGCTTCTTCACATCTCCTTTGCTTAAAGCATTTTCATCCTTGTTTGAGGATTCACCTACATACCCAAGTCCTGATTTATCAGATGGAGATCTGTGATAGCTGAGCATGTCATCCAAAGCTTGAGAGCTCTTCATGATCTTGTTCATCCTTTCAACCTTCTTCCTGAGGAGGACAATCTCTTCTTCTAATCTTTCACACCCAGTATTCTTCTTTGCAAGCTGTTCCTCAGTTTCTTCCTTGCTACAAGTAGCTTCAGCTGCTACTATTTTAAGAGAGATGATATCTGACTTCATTTTGGAGATTTCTGCTTGACTACTCTCCATTTTCTTCTCGGCTTCTTGTGCCTTCTTCTTGGCTTCTTGTGCCTGCTTCTTGGCTTCTTGTAGCTCAGACTTAAGGGAGGATACCTCTACCTTGTACTGTCCAATCTCTTCTACAAGTTTGTTCACTCTCTTGTGCCTTTGTTCAAGTTGACTTGACAAGGCATCTTCCTGCTTCTTTGCTTTATTCAACTGATTTGTCATGGATATGACTTCTTCTTGATGCTTCTTTTTGCTTCCATCAAGTTCCTTCTTAAGCTTGGCAAGCTCTTCATCCCTTTCTTGCACTTGAAGCTTGATGAGGTCAACCTTCTCATTTTCAGCTTCTATGATGGGTTCAGATTTTTCTTCTTGATTCATGGTCATGGTCAGTGCTCCCTTTGCATGAAGGTCATGAAGTCTGTCCCATATATCCTTTG
>APFE031324129.1:15000-40146 GCA_000404065.3 Pinus taeda | reverse complement strand
GTACAATGAGCTTGGGATGCGTACACGCAGGCAAGGTAGAGAGAACCTGCGTACCCAGAGATAAACATGATTTTTAATGACTTTCTCTCTTTTTTTGAAGTTTGACATGGAGAGCAAAGGTATAAGGCTTGACATGGAGGATAATATGACTATTGATGGAGCCATATTAACTGCAGATAGTCATGGTGACAAATTTCAGTGTAACACTACCCTGTCAAAAGCGATGAGCACAAATACATTAAATGGACCACAAAAAGGCAGGGAAGAGATCAAGATGTGCGAGAGTTCACAAACATTTCTCATACCCTTCTCACACAGCTGGGTATCAAAGATTCTGAGCTGCATCTGGTACTCAAATACCGTGGCTGCCTACACAGATACATCCAGGAAGAGATGGAGTTCTTGAAACATCTCCTTCACTCGGCACAGCATCCGATACGCTGTCAAGTAAGTGTCGGGAGCAAAAGTTCAAAACAAAAGAAGGCGAGACTTTTGACGATCTTCTAATCCGAAGCCCCAAAGGACAAAGCCAGCGGGGTGACCCAAGACAACCCGTCAGAAGCCGCAAAGAAAAGAACAACACCCACAAGCGAAAAGAAGGACACAGGAAGTGGTGGTGAGTTCCACAAGAGTCCCACCATCAAACACAAGTGAGTGTTCTCTCCCACGACCAAGCCACAGTCACTTGGTGGCCGAGTTGAAGCGTTCCGAATCAGATAATGTTCCGGCCTGAGCCAACTCCTGACGAGAGAATGGCCAAGCGGAAGCAGATCAATTGATGCAGATCCAGCGCCACGTTGCCACTGCCAAGATCAAGATAAGGAAATGAGCCCGAAGAGCCAGAGGAGGGGGAACGTCTTTTCCACTCACAGATGTGGGTGAAGGGTTCACCACTGCAATTCATTGTCGACAGTGGCAGCCAAAAGAAACTTATTTCATCAAAGGTCGTGAAGCGGTTGGGCCTACCGACTACACCACACCTGCAGCCGTACAGTATCGGGTGGCTTCATGAAGGACGAGATCTCAAACTTCGCCAGCAGTTCCGCCTTCCCTACAGCATCAAACCATTCATAGACGAGGTACTGTGTGATGTTACACCTCTAGATTATTGTGATGTACTATTAGGCCAGCCATACTTGTGGAGGCGACATGCTGTGTATGAGTCAAGGCCTCGTGCTGTCATTATTTCTTCGGATAATTAATTATACAGGATACTGGAGGTAGCCCCACCTACCGCTGCCTCTTTGATCATTGCTAAGAAAGGCAACAAGCTCATATCACAGACTAGGAAATTTATTTCCTGTCTGGTTCACCCCCAAAGTAAGGGGAAGATCGTTGCTACATCCATGACCCCTGCAAAGGGTTCCTCCACGCAGCAGCAGCAGCAAAGCGATATGGTCATGACAGAACACAAGAACAACTTCTCCTCACGCACAGGGGTACCACACAAGTTTCAGGTGGGCAACAAAGTCTGGTTAGATCGACAGAAAGAACGCCTTACCAGAACCCATCAAAAGCTCAGACCACTCCGACATGGTCCTTACACCAGTACCAAGGCTACGGGAAACAATGCTTTGGCGCACATCATTCCCCCATTCCTTGGCCTGCACCCGATGTTCAATGTCGACTGCCTTCGGCCATACTTTCCACCATTACTAGACACGTCCGACATTGCAGAAAAACTCACACCCACAGAGTTAAATCCAGCTTGCATGGAACAAGCTGCAACTGATCGGATCATGGAGACACAGATCAAGCACACTCGCCAGCAGAATATCCAACTATATTGAGTTGTCAAAGCAAGACAACTCCTTCACCAAGGCAAGTGGCTCACCAGGGACCAAGTGCAGCAGAAGTTCCCTCATCTCATGGAGGAACTCAACGCAATGGGGACCATTGCTTCCTAATGGGGGAGCAATAATCCAGGTGGATATTGGTGGCCACCCGCTAATTTGACTTGGATCCCCTCTAGTGCTTCATGCAGTTTTTTTCAGTTTCCTTAATTATAGCACTATGTACTATTTTTAGCAGCTTTTTGGGTCCTAAAATTCTGGAGCCGTTTTGAGGCCCTAAACGACGTTTTTTGGGAAATCTACCGCCAACGATTTTTCTGTTTAAAAATCGTCTTTTCCGTCGTAGTCCTCGGAGAGATCTTTCCAATGGGCTATCATGCGCATCAAATGGAGATAAGACGACCAATTCGCGACCCCGGGAGGTTGATGTACCAACTTACCCAAAAACGGGGCCCACAATTTGGCGTTTCATCTTCCAAGGTTAGGTTTTGGAATGTGAAGGGTTTTTCCATTGTTTCTCAACAATAAATAGGCCATCGAGCCTCATTGTAACACAGTTCAGAGGCATGTAGCCACACATCTCTTCTCAGAGATAAGCTGCCATCGCCCTAGCTGGTTTATTTCTATTTCCGGTTGTAAGCATATTTCAGTATTTTCCATCTTCCTGTTTAAGTCTGGATCAATATGTGATCTATCCAATGTTTCAGATGGGAACTCCATCTATCATCAGGGATAAAAGAGATCCTTGTGAGTAAACGAGTGTTGGAGAGTCTTTTAATAGGAAAACATTTTTGAATTATGTATTCGTTGGATTAACAATCAAAATTTAAAATTAATAAATAATATTTGGCTAACTTCACTTTTTTGAAAAATATAATATTTGACCATCCACTTTTTGAAGAAAATAAAATAGTGATTAAATTAGGATTTATTAATTTTGAATTTTTTTTAACAAAATTGAAAAAGAAATGAAATAGTAGAAATAGGATTTGATTTTAAATTTTGAAAAAAAGGAATCTTTCTTTTTTAAATTTAAGAATTAGTTGAAAAAAAATAAATTAAAATTTTATTAATTTAAGGATTATTTGAAAATAAAAAATTATTTTAAAAATTAATTGAAGAATTAGAAAATACTTGAAAATTCAAATTTTTATTAGCAAAACATACATAAAAATAATAATAATAAAATTGTTCTATATATTGTAATAACTTTTAATTGAATTAGGTATTATTAAGATGAAGGGAATTAATAAATCAACAAGAATTTCTTATTTATAGTTAATGGTAAAAAAATATAGCTAGAAAAAAATAAAGTGGGTAAGAATTAAACCAAAAAATAAAAATAAATAATAAAATTTTATATTAAAGGTTTAAAATGAGTTAATAATTAATATAAACTTCTATGATGAAGAATAAGTATATTTATTAGTTAGATAAAGTTAAGAAATAAGAATTCTTTACGATGACCAAAAATTAATAGATAAAAGAAAGGAAAGGATACTAAAATGGGTGGTGTATGTAAAAAAGGGGTAAGGGTCACTTGAAAGGGGGAAGTGGTGATCACGACTGGGTCAAGAGTCATATAAGGTTCTCTAACTATGGAAGTATCCAATCACTAATATAAGGTTTTATAATAGGATTGTCTAGCTCTTTCTTCTGGTTCCTCTACTAATGGTATGCTATAATAAGTTTCTTCTTCTTCTTCTTCTTCTTCTTCTTCTTCTTCTTCACTAAGAACCTCTAGTTCACATCCTAGAAGTTACTCTCTTGTTGAAGAGAGGAAAATTGCTCCTTCTGTTGGGGATGTAGGTTCTTCAAATACAACTTTAGTAGAGGAAGTTGGGGAATATTTTGGTTGGATTTCATATCTATCAGGAAGTCTATGTCTACCTGCCAATGATGGAATACGAGTATGAGTGGATGGTGTGGCACTACGAGGTCTAGCGTGGTAAGTGGTGATGTTGGAATTGAAATTCTACCTCTACTTACAAATACACCCCTAGAATCCATTTCTCCATGCATAAATTATTTTTACCATGCTTTAGTTATGCATCTAAAAAGTTGAATGAATCTAAAATGATATGCAAATCACTAATAGAATCATATGTACATGTCATAGGCAACAACACCAAAATGTTGTGTAATTTAATTGTTATTAAATTACTTCATTAATTGTCAACCAAGGTTTGTGTACTTGTGATATGAATGTGCACTAAATGCCAGGATTCTTTCTATGGATTGATTGTTTCTAAGGATGAAATTAATCTAAGAAAAGAAATTTGTTTTTGATGCAATTTAGAGAATATTTATGCACATATTCTTTCAATTTAAAGTTATATAAAATCTTAATTAACCAAATTTAAATTCACTATTTTGTAGAAATTGAAAATCTCTCTAAATTGCAGAATTCAAAATTACTTCTAATGGCATGAAAGGTAATGTTAGAAACCCAATTTCAAAAAAAAAAATATATAGTTCTATTTTGCAAAATTGAAAACATTCTATACTATCTTGCAAAAGGAAACTTCTACACGTAATTGAAGTAAATAAATTATATGCTAATTGCATGAAAAAGAAATTACAATAAAAAGGATCTAATTCCTTTGTGCAGAAATGGGAAAACTTATAACTTTAGAATGATTACTTGTGTGTGCATTTAACCTCTAAAGAGTATTTCATCATCATTTAATAAATTGAATTAAGCTATGAAACATTTAAGTGTTGGAAAGAATATGCATTCAAGAATCATAACATTTAATTGTTTTCCTGTTTATGAGTACTCTGCAATCAAAAATGAAAATTAAAAAAAATGTAACTATGATGAAAGCAAATTCTTAAAAGAAACTAGAGTGCTATAAATAAGTTAGAAATGCAAAACAAAACCTCACAGCTCGACAGGGAGGCCCCCCATGAGTGCAAGTCAACTATCAATGACGAGATCTCTCATGCACGCATTAAGGATAGAGTAATTATACAAAGGTGGAATAGAGTATCACCTGTCTTCACAATAAAACAATTATAAACTTAATATTCAAACTTTTTGTCAGGTCTTTGGCTTTCAACCTTTATAAAAACTTCATAAAATCATTTTCAAGAGTTTTAAGCCGACAATAAATGAGATAACTTGACATCTATGAAATAGATTCACTTCAAAGCTCAATCTCTTTCTGACTAGCTACTTAAAGGTAAAGTCATAGGAGATTCATCTCAATCCATATCATAATATATGAACAAATCTTCAACACTCTCTCTTGATGGCGTTTTATTCCTCTGCTACCTTTATTTTCCTGCTATACATTATTCTCAAAGTTTGACTCTGAATTTAACTTTTATATTTCTCAATCCTCGTAGCTTTCCAAGTCATACAGATAGGTGGTCATCCATATGGTGGGAATTTGTCATCTCTAGGTAGTCTTCATCCATTTATTAAAGTGCTAAAGCATTTCTAACCATGGATATTGTTGCATAAACCAACATTAACTATAGAATGTTTATGATTTTGTCACTATAAGAATGTTTTCATTATAATTCATTAAGAAATAGAGATTCTAATTATGGATGATAAATACATTTTTAAGAGTGGAACTTGACCTTAAGCATGTTGATATTGTTATAAAATGGTGACAAAAGGTGAAATGAGATGGTAAAAGAATAGTAAAAAAGAAAAATTCTAGACTTCAACAATCTCCCCTAATCTACTCTTTCATGTTCACTCATTCTCAATACCTAAATAATTTTGGATGAAACTGGAGAAATTATTTGGAAAATAGGAAGATATGAGAGGATATTATCTAGAGAATGAGATAATTAGTATAGATCCAAACCATATTTATACCATACAATACTTCTTTCAAGGTTAAATACTCTCATTGAATAAATAAAAGCTCATGGGATAGATAAGAAGGAGCAACAACGTGTCCTTTATGTACTTTCTAAACTAGGTCCTCAATATTTTGTCTTTGCCTATTCTTTCCATATTCCTAAGCTCTCCATGGGTAAGAACTGAAAGCTGCCATCTATGGATGATGACATTGACTCCTTGATACATGAGTAGAATTTCGTCATACACATTGGGGATATTAAGCCTTCTATGCCCTAATGGAACTTATAATGAAGGATGATCACAAGAAACACAAGCAAGAAACAATTGATATTGAGCATATAGATGGAGAAAGCACTCATTCTAGTAAGGAGACTAAGATTTTGAAGGGAGGAAAATATAATAAGGAGAGAAAAAGTGAAACTAATCCAAGAAGGGGTTCCATTGAAATATTTATTATATGGTAAAGATAATTTATCTTATGGCCAAAGTAGTGCAACAAAATAATCTAAATGAATACATTGCAGATAATTTCAAGAAAAATATTGAAGAAAAAACTTAAGAGCATCAAGGTATGGGTTATGATTTTACTACAATTTCTTCATCATATAATAATTGTATGTTATCCTTAAGTTCCTCTAATAATATGGATACATTAAATCATTATTTGATACTTTTCACTAGTCCTATAATAATTTATCCAACACCTATTTTTGAGGAAGATCTTCAAGATGATTTTGCATACACATTGAATCGGGTTTTTTAATTATATTTTAGGTTTTGATTCAAAATTTCATCAACATCCTATTACGTATATTTACCACATACTATGAAGGTCACATCATAGTCTATATTAAGTTATTCAAACAGTGGATGAAAATTCCAAGTCACAGGGAACTAGTTTGTAATTTTTTGGTGCTGCAACTCTCATTGCTACTATTAACAAGTATAATGCTCATCTAGCAAAAAAAGGATTCTCATATGATGTTATAGTACAAATATGAGGATATATTCATGATGGGTTTGATCAACAACATCATCCATGTTCATAACAATTTCATAGTTTACATAGTATGCATTATATTTTTTATTTTTTTGCGGGGGTGAGTTTCTTCCCACTAGGTTTTCCCTCTTTACATCACTCTTCTCATACCGTGTATTCAACAAGTTTTTCCATGAGTACCTAACATAGCTGAAAATTTCCAAGCCTCGTTAATTTTTTTACATAGGTTTTGTACACCAGTACCTAACATGGTTAAGAATTATTAAGACTCATTCAATAATATATCCCTTGTTTGGGCTTCACAGGGTACATTACACTCAGTTGTTCATTATGACATCATTGGTATTTACACTATAACCTTCATTAAACTTCTTCCATACATTATTGTGGTCACATATGACCACTTTTTACTCAATATTAGACATTTCCTATCATTCAACACATTTTTTATTTTTTGGGTTTTTTGTTTTTAGCAAGTCTATTTTTAGTAACGGTGCCACCTATGATGACATGTGGCAATGATTGGACACTAGTTGGAAGATGAAATGGCTATTTCCACCCCTTAAATTCATACTACCTCATGCATATTCCTTCATAGAGTGAATGCACATCTCCACCCTACTTTGTATTAGTTAGCCACAATTTGTTTCTCTGCTTCCTTTGTTAGTTGACTAACTCCAAAAATAACAAGGGAATTTTGCTATAAGGTAATATCTAAATGAGTTATTTTTTTTCATGCGAGAGTTATTAGTTAGTTATAAATGATTCTTAATCTACTTCCATTTCACTCCATTTTATGATATTTTTCAAATTTTGTGTCTCCCACTCTAATTTTGACTTACTCGCAAACTAGGGAAGCGATTGTAAATTATATAGAGTGGATGCACAAGGAAACCCAACCTAATTCAAATCAATACTTCCTCCTAAAGAGAATATATATTTTATTCATGTTCAGCAATAATACATCATCATATTTTATGAGTAATTCAAATTGTCTCCATGGTTCATTATTCAATTTCTCAACAATTTTATTATCTCTTCTTTCCTATTTTACAAGTAGGTGGTGTGGCATTTAATTATGCAATGAGCTATTGCTCCACAATATCATTCCCAATCTAGATCACCAAACAACAAAAGAGAATGGATGATACAATCTAATAACAATTCCCAATCCAAATGGCCATGCATTCATATTCGATGTAATTTATGATGCTACAAATAATGAGAAAGTACCTTTCCTCCTCACATGTTGGTGAAAGGTTTTGGGCCTGATATATAATCCTTTCACTCCAATCAAGAAATACCTTTCACCCACCCTTGATCTAGAGCATGCACACAAACACAAACAAATAGAGACGACAAGTGATCCTCCGCAGAAGATTGTTAGCTCAAAACATCTAGAAATCACACATATAAAGTACTACAAAACTGATATAAGGGGAAGGAACATAGATTTGTATTAACCATATAAATGAAAGTACATAAAATATTACCATAAAGAAAAGTATATCCTCTCCTCAAGCTTGTATTATGGTATCCTCTTGCAATACATCATAGCTCTCGGGCTATAGTTTTGGGTACTCTCCCCTCCCCTTTCCTCTTCGTGAGATTATATAGGTTCATTTTATCCTTTGGGAGAATGTATCTAGACACCTAGGGGCTTGAGAAGTTAGGAAAATTCTATGAAAATGGACCGATAGCCAACTCATACATAATTGGGTTAAGTTGATCTCCTTGGGAATGGAAAACTATAAAACCTTTTTCACAATTATGAGTTTTTTCTCAATTATCTCAATTATGAAATAAATATTATCTCATAATTATAATATTTTGGAAAATTAATTATGAGAAATAACTCAGTCATCTAATTCCACCCTTTTAGCATGGGATAAAACTCACATAAGTAAAAGAGAAGGTGAAAAGCGATGCATTCTAGCCAAACAAATGATGTAAGTTGATATTGGGTTTCTCTCACTATAATGAAGTGGAAAATAGGGTTATAATAGGTGGTTTAATATTTTTTCGGCCTTAGATCATGTGAGTGTGCCTAAAATCCAATAAGGATCATAATTTTTCTTGAAACCCTCATTGAACTGACATATTACTCGTACATGTCACTCTTAGCCAAATCTCTCACATGTTTCAATGAAATAAAGGATGTGTTATTAATGAAGTATTCCAAACCCCAGGCAAGGATATACCTCAAAGTTAGGGGGGTAGGGGTCTGTTTAGGGACAAAGGTCCCCTAGGGTCTTGGGTTAATACCCTAGCAGAGCGGGGGTTATCTATAAAGAAAAACAAGCATCCCATATAGCCATGATACTAATAGAAACAAACTACACGAAGAGAGGTGCACCTGGGGGTCCTTCGTTTAGGTAGATCCCGCTAGGGTCCAAACCCTCTTGGAGTTCCTTTTGATCCTTCAACCTGCAAGGAAATCAATTCAAGGAAGCATAGCAGTACATGGACCAAGCATCATAAGAAAATCAACTTCATAGCATATTAAAAGGTAGTTAGTTGTACAATTGAAACAACCATTCATATGTAAATCATAACATTGATCTCACAAGCATGAAGAAGATTAATATCAGGAACAAGACAAGTGTTTCTTTTATTATAGATAACTAAAATACAATAAGAATGATTTCACCTGAGTCTTCATTTCACAGGCTCCAAGCAGAACCATCCTCCGGGTTTGTCCAATCTCAAGCCTTCAACAAACTCCTTCCATGGCTCACTCAAGGATATCTCAAACAATGGAGAGACATCATAACTCAAGGAAACAAGGGTTTCCTATAATGGGGGAAGTGCTAGAAGCACAAGGATCTTCAGACCTGATCAAGGATAATATTAGCAAAGTGATTTTTCTCTCTATTCTCTCCTCCTTTAGGCCTTCCCATTGAAGCTTTTTATACTTCTACCAAAGTAGTTTTTTAGTTGGGAATTCATTGGGAATGGTTGAGCCATGGGCACTAATAGATAATCAACATGTAAAACCTGTGATATCCACCTGAAATTAAGGAGATTTAATTTTTTTAAGTGTTTAAAGACATATACGCGGGTTGGGTATACACAGACCCACGTACACACGCATTTAGCTCAAGGAAATGTTGTGTATAGGGAGTAAAACACTGTTTTTTAAGTATTTGGACAAGATCTGGAAGGAGGGGTTGCCTTAGGCCATGAGTGCAGCATCAAAAACATCAAAAGTGAGATTTGGAGCTATAACAGATGCCCCTAATATATGAGGTCAGAAGGGGTACATGATGGCCAAAATGTATTAAGTAAGTGCATGGAAAGGAAACCTCTCAAAAACTGAGAAGGAATTCACCAAAGTTCAGCCTGCTAAGCCACAAAAGGAGATCAGAAAGAAACACTATCTAAGGCGGGCATACCCATGCTCAGAGAAAGTAAAGCATGTCGGCATATCAAGTACAAGCGGAACCACTAAGTATACAAGTATAAAAGATTGGAAAATACATAATGGATCATCTAATCATGATCGAACAAGTACATGTCTGAATATCACATATAAGAATGTCAATGATGCTGAAGTATGAAGTGGATAACTGATATCCAAGACTAATCCCAAAAGTACCAAATGAACATGATGGAGTAAGATGTTACTGCACTGCAAACTCAGTTGCCAGCATATAGAATGTCACCATGAATGACTGCAACATATAAGGTGGAGTGGTATCCACTAGCAACAACAGGAGCAACTGTCAAGTGAACTAACGAATGCTGGTGCGGCCTAAGGTCTTCACCAACTGTCGTGGTACATTTCTACACCATGGGAATAAATGATCTGAAGTCGACCATGTGAGAAATCATTTAATTATTGGTCACTGATGTATACCCTTAACAAATGCGAAACCACTCACCAATAATGATAATGAGCATCAAGGTACACAGTACAATCTAATAAGTGTGAACAGATGAGCTGGAGTCGAACACCTATAAGAATCTATCAATCAGGAGACAATGATGGTTTCTCACTATCGATAGCGAAGTATTTACCACTAATGACCGCAAACCCCAAGGTACTTCCAAATGGACTCTAGATCTTTTCCCTAGAGTAATGAGTCATAGTCGATGAGGAAAAATCTGTTAGAAGGAAGGCCTAAGGCATCCTTCATCAATCTAGAGCGATTGTAACCTGTAGGCCAATAATGTGGAAGGAATCGGGCGAAAATGATGTAGTAACCTAACTAAAGCACTTTTCCAGCGTACACAAGATTTGGCTAGTGCACGACAGAAACCCTCTGAACCAACCAATGATGAAAGCTGACACATAGGCGAGGTATCCACCAATAGGGTCAAATGGAAACCAAGATACTGCACGAAACCCAATGTGTGATAGTGTAAGCTGATGTCGAACACAAGGGAAACCACTCAATCAAAGTCCCATGACATTGATCGATGCTGAGCACAAGGTGACCTATCAATAATAAAAATAGGGCTAGGGTGTAGCTCTAGGCTTTTCCTCAGAGCAAGATGTTGTCATCGATAAGGACAAGACCTGCCAGAAAGAAGTCAATGGAGACCTTCTCAAACTAGCACGAGTAAGGGACCAATATAATTAATGTGATGATAGACAAAACACTAACAACCAGGGATGGCCGACTGAAAAATGAGTCAAGAGACACCGCACAGAGGCCAACTCAGGCTAACTTCCCTTGAACAAAAGCAAAACCCAATGTGACTATATGGCAGCATATGATGACTCTATATAATTTCGTCATGTAGGAGGCACGAACGAGCTCTCCATATGATTGGAAGAGATAACCAATCAGGGGAGAACTGACTCAATAACAAGGTTAAGGCGTACCTAAGTCAAACTAAATCCCGCCCAAATGAAGGAGACTTTGTTTTGAGTGCTTTGTTCAAGGGCAACATGACTGACTTTAGCTACCAACAATAAGTGGAAATATTGTCCCGTTCCTACTCTTTTTGGAATATATAATTTTTTTTTCATTTTCTTAAAGCTGGAAAAAGAATAAAAGAATGCTATAGTACAATGGAAAGAATAATTGTCGGTGAAACAGATGATCTAGTTCCTGGGATTGGAATAATCCTATGCTCAATGCAAGGAAGTGAAAACTGGTCAAAGGCACTCAAAGGTGTGTTCCTTCCACGGATCAAGGTGTGTTAAGTTGCAGAAGTCAATGGAATGCAATTTTGATTTTGTAATCATCATGGTCAAAAGTTGGCTTAAACACGAGTCCAAGTGAATCCGGCTCAAGGCCAAAAGGTGCAAATGATCAAAATGCAATGCAGTAGTACAACTCAACACAAAGGAGCCTCTAGGGTATATGGCCAAAACAAAGTGAAGGAGCAAAGAGGAATGAGTCTTCAGCGCATAAGTCATGGCGGGACTAAAGAGGACTCCCGAGCCTAGGGAAAAAGCATCGACATGAGTGCCAAGTTACAACAAGATACTAACTAGGGCACCCATGATAAGAAAAGCTCTACCACAAAAGTCATGATACTTCTAAGCAATGAGAAGGTTCCACACCATAACTTGGTAGGGTCAATAATAAGGTGAAAATGGGAAAGGAAACTGATAAGTGCATAATGCAAGCAGAAAAACCTAACCTATATGCTAGTTTTGAGAAACAATACATGTCAAAATGGACCAACCATAAAAATTTCCAAAGGAGAAATCTTCCAAGTTCCGTATACATAAATAGGAACACTAAACAAGAAGTTAATTCATCCCACATATAAACTTCATATAAAATCTTATGTTATAGAATACAAAACTTGAAAATGTGTACCTTATATATACAATATGGTACAAGGAACCACGCAATCTTGCGGCTTACACATAATAGTTCATATGGAAAAACCCCTTGCAGGGCTCAGGCCATGGACTCCTTTGGTAGTCAAAACTCATGGCTTCAAAGAGTTCCTCCTGTGAAGGCAAAACAAGTTCTGAGAAAATATGAGGACTATAAGGATCAAAAGAGGGAAATAAGGGGTCCCATGCCCCTATCAAAAGAATATCTCAGTCAATTGCCAGGACCAAGTCCCAAGGAGGAGAATAATAAGTCAAAGGATCCTTCTCAGAAGAAATTGGATATTGAGGATTCACTGCCACATAATTCACCTATGGCGAGGTATAGGTTACTTGAACACTCAGGACAAATCAAGGGGCATTCTGTAGTAAAGTTGAATTAGGGTGGTAATTATCAGATGCAAGCTGATCAATAGTGACAATATTCCCGTTATGAGGAAAGCACATTACTCGAAAGAGTGAAGACACCACAACATTCATAGCATAGATATAATCACGCCCAAGTAGCATATTAAATTCTAAAGGGCTATCAACCACCATCATATCAATTAAGATAGTCTTCCCACCTAAAGTAATAGAAAATCGAGGAAGAACACCCATAGATTCACCAGGTCTTCTATCATAGGCTAACAACTGACTCTGAGATATCAACAACTTTGGGGAACCCAAATATTTCCAAGTCATAGAGGATATAATACTTGCAGAGGACCCTTCATCTGCCATACATCGATAAATGTTTGTGGAATTAACTCTGAACATTATTTGGAAAGGTGCAGCGGAAGGAAGATGAGGCTCAGCAAGACTATCCCAATCAAAGGAAACACTCCTAGAACTTGGAGGGGGAACATTGGAAGAAACTGGAATTCCCCCTATACTAGAAGACTCTGTACTAGAAATCAAGCAGACTCTTTTGTTAGGCACTTCACCCCCTAAAAGAGGAGTGTAATCGGCTAGAGATTGCGCTAGCTCTACCACATTATCAACCAATGGTTGATGGGATTTAGGAGAAACCATATCAAATCTAGGAGTAGACGTACTTCATATTCAAACCATATCCTTTGTACCTCTAGAATACCAAGGCATAAATGAGTAAGATGGTCTCCCTTGCAGATCATACAAGGGAATTTAGGTTTAAAACTTCTACATCTAGGTTTCTTATCAACCTCCATTCCACCAGCATGACTAGTAGTGGT
Source organism: Pinus taeda (assembly GCA_000404065.3). Lineage (NCBI taxonomy): Eukaryota > Viridiplantae > Streptophyta > Pinopsida > Pinales > Pinaceae > Pinus > Pinus taeda. The sequence goes on along the minus strand of APFE031324129.1, from coordinate 26,537 downwards.
TTGCGGAGAGTCCTGAACATGACTTGCAGATGATCCTGACTCTTTACTAGTATGACTTGCAGTGACTAGATTTATGCCCACAGCAAGACTTGCAGTAATTGAAGACTCATCTTCAACATGACTAGCAAAGCTTGATGATGAAGTGCTAGTATGACTTGCAGTGACTAGACTCGTGCCCCCAGCATGACTCGCAGTGGCTGAAGGCTCATCTTCAACATCAGTAGCAGAGGTTGATGGTGAAGTGCTAGAATTATTCTTCTTCTTTGACTTCCTTTTTCTCTCTTTTTAGATTTATTATTATAAGAAGGAGGAGAAAAAGAAATCCTAGATTTGTCTTTGAAAGAAGATGAATAATCAGCATCCATGCGATGCCCCTGAAATAAAGCATTCATATGAGAATCTTCAAGAACATCAGGAATATTTGGAGTGGACCATAGCCAAACGAGTAGTCCAACATTCAATCCAGGAATATTCAAAGTGGCCATCAAGGGAGTACCAACGTTTCCAAAGAAAGGAAAAGAAAAAGGATCTCCTTTTGGAAGGGTACCTTGGTTGGTTTCCACAAGAATATTGGCCATATCTAACTGATTCGCAGACCTTTCCCTTACGGGAATGTAGAGATGAATTTTCAAGGAAGATAGATACACAATAAAAAACTTTTTCCCTTGAGGAGGCAACTCCACTACTTATGAAAGAATGACCAAAAACCTTTCAAGATCGGTGGAGTGGCAAGTCAGTCACTCAGGATACAAAGTCCAATAAGTGACTAGAAAAAAATACCTAAAGACAACTATATACAAAGAGCAAAGATCACTCAACTATAAAGTCCCTAAAAGAATTCAGCCAGTCAAACAACTTCCAAGTATTTCCACTCCGAGTGATTAGGACTATACACCAAAATACAAGTGAACTAGGGGCCTTTCGAAGATTTTTGGATAATAACAGCCCAGGCCTACCAGCGAAGGTATCAGAGGAAGTTACATTGACCTCCTAACAACAACCTACGCTGGTGCAAGCCCCCAAGCTTCGCAAGGGTGCCCTCCAGTAGTACCATTGGGAGTGATACAACGTCGACCTTAGGTGCCATGGGATTCCCCTCTGCAGCCACCTATGTAGATCCCTAGGAGAAGCAACTAAGGTTACTAACTCATGTCAAAAGCTAGGCAGAACAGTCTTGAGGTAAGATCTGACATGTAGGAGAGGGGGTATCACTCTTCCTTATCTTCAAAAACCCTCGTGCTTAACTCCCATATTCGAAGCTTTCCTGGTCTTCCTAACGCTATTAGATTTTCAGTCACTATTCAGACTCCAATGTTTGATAGTTTAAATGGCCTTGGAGAGTTTTCTCTTCACACGCCTAATCCAAGGCCCTAAAATATCCTAAAACTTATTGATGTGTCTAAATTGACAATTATAAAAAGTTCTAGTGTATTTTAATTGGCGTTTGTTTTTAAATGGGTTGTTCTTAAGTCAAGGGAAAAGCGGAAATGAAACTTGTGGTGTTTTCATGCAAAATAAATTAAGAAAAACCAAACTATATGCAAATGCACTCGTTTTGTTCTTTGATGAAAGAAATTTGTACTAGGTTCTGAGGAACTTCTAAGAAAGCAATAAATTTTTCTTTTCTTTTCTTTTACTCAAGTTTCACACTCACAAAAATTAACAAAACTATGGATTTCCTAAAAGATGCACAAATTTATCCTAATGCAATGAGTACATGTTGATGCAAAACTTAAGACTAGTCTAAATCAAATAAATGAAAGTAACTTTTTTATCAATTCTAATTAGCCACTTAAGATGTTTATATAGAATATAAGTTGCTAATGATCATTTTCATCCAAACACTAAAAGAAAATTTCAAGACAAACAAAAATGCACTTTCATTCGCAAAAAGGAAACTAAATCAAAACAAGGCTAAAGAAAGCAAAAACCAAGTTTTCAAGAAGTTTTCTTCAAAAGAAAAAACAAAAACAACCTTTCAAAAGTGCTTTAAATAGGACTGAAACTTTATGATCGAAGAATAGGCAACAAAACACTTTGCAAGTTAACAACACAAAATGGGTGAAAACGCAACAAAAAGCGTGTTTCAAGATGCTCTTAACAATCAAAAAGTAGCTAAAGAGCTTGGTGACAATGATCGCAAGATCAAGAAAGACAATTCTCAAAATCATCACACAACAACTTTCAAAAAGCAAGAAAAGTAAATGGCCACAAAGATGCAGTTTTGACACGCAAACAAAAAGATCACCAAAACAAGGTTTGCCACAAAGATTGAGACCAACCTTTCTACCCTGGAATACCAGAACAGCCAAGACTCCTAGAAAGAAATCTTGTGTGCTTAAACAAAAATGATGACGCTTGCAACAAAACAAAACAAGACCAACACTTTCCACAATCGGAGAGAGTTTGAAATAATGAACTTGTTGTAAAAATAAAGACTGACACAGAAAAGTAATTTTTCAAGAAAGACTCAGACCAACAGACAGATCTCTAGAAACAAAAATATTTGAAAATTATTGAAAATTTTAGGGTATACACGACTGTGTCAATACACAGTTGCATGTATACACTATTCGGTCCACAGAAACCTGCGTATATGTCAGTTCATATGGTGAAACTTACATACATACGCGACTGTAACCTGACCAAGATGCGTATATAAAAGATCACAAGAAAAAATAAAAAAGGGTCTTGAGAAATTGATTAAACTTACAGTTCAAGTTCCTATAGGAACAAACTACTCAATCATAGCAAGTAAATAAACAATTGAGCCTGATTGGCTTGAATAAACCCAAACTAGGAACAACAATATTGTTGTCCCTAGTGGAATCGCCAATTCTATTTAGGGACAAAGGTCCCCTAGGGTCTTGGGTCAATACCCTAGCAGAGCGGGGGTTATCTATAAAGAAAAACAAGCATTCCATACAACCATGATACTAATATTAATAAACTACATGAAGAGAGGTGCACATGGGGGTCCTTCATTTGGGTAGATCCAGCCAGGGTCCAAACCCTCTCGAAGTTCCTTTCAATCCTTCAACCTAAAAGGAAATCAATTCAAGGAAGCATAGCAGTACGTGGACCAAGCATCATAAGAAAATCAACTACATAGCATATTAAAAGGTAGTTAGTTATACAATTGAAGCAACCATTCATATGTAAATTATAACATTGATCTCATAAGCATGAAGAAGATTAATATCAGGAACAAGACAAGTGTTTCTTTTATTATAGATAACTAAAATACATTAAGGATCGATTTCACCTGAGTCTTCCTTTCGCAGGCTCCAAGCGGAACCGTCCTCCGGATTTGTCCAATCTCAAGCCTTCAACAAACTCCTTCCATGGCTCACTCAAGGATATCTCAACCAATGGAGAGACATCATAACTCAAGGAAACAAGGGTTTCCTGTAATGGGGGAAGTGTTGGAAGCACAAGGATCTTCAGACCTGATTAGGGATAATCTCAGCAGAGTGATTTTTCTCTCTATTCTCTCCTCCTTTAGGCCTTCCCATTGAAGCTTTTTATACTTCTACCAAAGTAGTTTTTTTAGTTGGGAATTCATTAGACACAGTTGGGCCATGGGCACTAATAGGTAATCAATAGGTAAAACCCGTGATCTCTGCTTGAAATTAAGGAGATTTAATTTTTTTTTAAGTGTTTTAAGACATCTACGTGGGTTGGGTATACACAAACCCATGTACACATGCATTTAGCTCAGGGAAATGTCATGTATAGGGACTAAAACATTGTTTTTTAAGTATTTGGATCAGGTCTGGAAGGAGGGGTTTCCCTAGGCCATGAGTGGAGCATCACAAACATCAAAAGTGAGATTTGGAGCAATAACAGAGTCCAAGGATATATGTAGAATATTTGAATCCCCAACATGAGGTTGGGAAATTTTAATGTCACCATGAATAGTGTGATAACCACTCTTGAAATTAGGAATATGAAATTCATTTGGCCATAGGGATAATGGCCAGGGGGGATGCTCCTAATCACAAGTGTTGAACTTGTTGGTGTAGGTTGTTGTGGAGCTCACTACAAAAAAGATGATATAGAATTTTGAGGGGCTTATGATATAAAAATCATGAAAACTTGGGAGAATCTAGGTGTAATAATGGTAAGTGATTTTCCACAATGAGCCTCAAGTAGTCAAGAGCCTTTATAGACCCCAGTGCTAATTTTGGTTTGGGAAGGCATGGATTGATTTCCAACCATTGAGGAGAACAAATTTTCATGATTAATTTGAAGCTCAATATTGTATTACATGAGTTGACGAATGATGACCATCATCATGTTATGATATAAGCTCATTGTGTGGTAAACAAATGATCCGGGCACTCTCATGGAATGTATAGATTTGTGACGTATGATGAGATTACAGTCGAAGGGGCATTAATATCCTCTAGATCTAGAAATAATTCTTTTTGAATAACCTCATATTTCTACTATAAACCTTCTGGTTGTGAGGGGTAGCCAACATACACTCGTAACTAGGATTTGGAAATATATGAATGGGGGGATATGTGGAGTGTTTTCCTTAATATCATGTGATCATATGAGAGGTCCACAATGCGAAAGGCAAAGAGTAGAGCCTTTTTTGTGAAGGGAATGTCTATAGGACTTCTATATCTAACATGGTAGTAGGCCATTATGCCAAATCATCTACAATGTTATAGTTATGGGTGGCTTATTCATAGGAATTCATTACATTTTCACATAAAATACCCTTGGTGATCTTAGCCCATGCCTCAACTGATGATAAAAGAATATTTAGAGATCCATTTGGTTATGATAAAGGCTATGTGGATGGAATATATGGAGCCTTGATTTGGGGGTCATATTGATGTGACTGGGTAGAAGGATTGATATGATTAGAATCCATCACTAAGATCTAGTAGGTTCCATTTACATGTTGATTAAGAGTTGGAATAGGAGGAGTGGTTTGGCCATTACTATCAACCACATACCCTTGAGAATGAAATCGGTTCCTAAGCACATTCGGATGTAAAGGAGGAGCCTAAGTCATGTATGAAGTGGTTAGTTACCATGTATATAATTATTTGTCGCTTCCCATTCATGACACTTTTTTGGGAGAAGAGGATACTCATGGGCATAATGATTGTAAGTATCACAACAATCACACTTTATTTTTTGTGAGAATACAATTATTGACATTTGATTTATTACCCTATTAATGGGTCATGGTATTTGAGTTTCCTCCATTATTGGCATTAGTATGTTCACCTCAGTTACCTGGGTTTCCCTGATATTTGGAATTCTTCTTACCCTTCCCCTTATTATTTTTCTCAGAATTAGTGACATTTTGTTGTGCATACACTTAACATTGATAGGGTGGTCCATATTGAGCCATGGGACCCCAGGGTGTTGGTGCTGGAGAGGCTAGAGTACTTGACCTGGAAAAGGGTAGTACAAGTTTTTCATCAAACTTTGGTAGGTGGGAGTAGTACAAGTCTGCCCAAGCATAGGCTAATGTGGATGGGTACAGGCATATGATGTAATAGCTCCCCATTTTTAGGAAATGCAAGAAGGATCAAGAGCAGAATAATCTTAGGAGGCATTGGTTTCCCTTGGGATTGGCCATATCCCATTTGTGTTGGTGTACATGGAGAAGTTAAGTGGTATGAAATAGAGCCAATCACATGGTCAGAAGCATAGGATGCCCCTAGTGTTAAATTTTTATCCAAGAACAAGCATGGAGCATTAGGGATGACAATGTAAAGGTAGCCTAATTGGGAATATATCAAACCATATTACATGGCCTTTTTGCTGGCCTCATCCTCATTTTTGGGGGATTTTTAAGTGACATATTTGGTGATGGTAGGAAGGAGAGACTTCAAAAAATAATCCATGAAGAAATGGCCATTAAGTTATGGATCTTTGCACAAGGTCCACCATCTATGCCACTCCTAAATACGATCAATGATGTGAGTGGAAGTGGTTTGGTGACATGAGGCCAGATCTCAATTCTTATATCATGGATAATAGGTAACTAGAAGTGAGATATGAAATAATTCATAATAGTAGAAAAAACTCAATGGGTTCAATGGGGCTGGCTAAAACACCATTTCACAACATCACCTATCAAACTATGTTGAAAGAGACTAAGAATAATTGAATCCTTAGTTATGGAGTTCGAAGAATATGACATATAGAAGTGTCAGATATGGTTATTGGATCCTCCCTAGGATTACCCTCAAACATGGTGATATCCATTGTAAGCTTGGTTGGCATAGGGGTCCACGTAAGGTCATTAAAGAGGGGTGATGTGGATAACATCCTTTTCAACCCAAGCCTAATAGCTAATCCACACTCGGGATCAGACCCTGCTTATTCCTTATGCTATGGTGCAAGAGAGTTTTTGAATTGCTTAAAAGCATGACTATGGATCAATTTGTATTAGCACATAGTTTTATTAACACTTTCCATAATGCTCAAAATGAGTCACACTCAACATCTCCAATAATGCACATATCTAACATGATCCTAAAATTTTATATTCCTTCAGCACTAGGGCATAAATCCACCTAAATCCTTATTTCATTACACATTTCCCAATGCAATGACGAGGAGCAGAAATGAAAGGTTTTGGGGATAACCACAATTGGATCATCAACCGCTTATTTGGATTGTAACTCCTCTGTAATGCACCCAACAATGATCAAATCAACATTCATTAACCCAATCCAGTATCGAACTAAGTTTGTGGAATGTCGACTTGGTTGAATTCAACTTTAACATGTCTTCACAAAACTTAACGCCAATATTTCTATCTATCAGGGTTGTTTGGATCGCAATAATGGTATTGATAATAGAGTGCTTGATGGTAGGGCACTCAATAGTGGATCACTGAATGGTCTTAACAATAGAGCACTTTCCAGTAGATGGAGAAGCAATTGATAGAAATATCCTTATCTTTCAAGTCTATTAATTAATATGACCTCCTTGTACATCACTGTTAGTATTTGTAGCTCTTCACTCTCCTCGTCAGGGGGTGGCAGAAAGAAAAAAAAAATTGATAGGAAGGTATTTTCTTCTCAGGCCCATCACCTAATGGATCGACCAACGTGATATTGCATCAATATGAAAATCATTTTTTTCAACACTTAATTTATTTCTTGACCGCGAGAAGGCCAAGAGTAACTTACGTCCCATTAATTGATAGGAATTCCATTAAATTTTTTTGAATCTTGTAAGGGTGAGCTTGAATTGTACCACTATTGATAGAAGATATCTTCAATGCTTATAAGAGTTGAACTGGAAATTCCCCTATTTACAAAGGATTATAAATGGAACTCTTCAAGAATGGTCCTTCAAGAGACTTCTTTCACACATTTAACGTGGATTCATCTCATTACGTAGTATTCATGTACAACTCCAACACTTTATCAATGATTAGCAAATATGTTTTCTTTTGACTCCGATCATCGATAAATCAACAACCATGGGTCCTTCGCTAGTTTAGTTTCTCATATCAACTTCACCATGCCAATTCTTCCTTCATACATCTACTCACCTGTGAGGATTAAAATATATCCAAGATTTTATAAAATCATATTCTATAGAGCATAAACATATCAACTAAAAACATAAAGAACAAATACACAAATATTGGATGATATTTATACAATTTTCATTCACACAAAATTTATAGATATTACCTAATCATATAATTAATTGGCCCCTCTCTTTACTCCCTCAAACCTTACTAGATCTTTTGGTATCTCTTGGATTTTTCCCTCCCACTCTATCTCTCACACTCCCTATATAATTATTTTTATGCAATTTTGATAACAGAACCAATTCATTTCCCAATTATGGAATCAAATCCTCCTTTTTTGGGAAAATTTTACCTAAACTCAACTATTCTCCTAATCTCTTTAATTATCTACCCAAATAGAAATATTACATGCAAAAATTTTCTAACTCATCTAAACCTCCTGAACATATCTAAATTATATCCTAATTACATGAAAAATATAAATTCCTAAATTATCCTAATTTTGATTAAGGGAACCAACTCCCTTGGGTAAACTCCAATACCCCTTAGGTATAGTTGACAAGGGTTATTTTGAGAGGTTTTTCTCCTACATAAAGAGGATTTTTTTATCTAGGTTCATATAAATAACCTCCCACCTCTTTTATTTTCTCAATGGTTCTCTATTTTCTTGGCATTTTTTTTATGATTTTTGGGTCCCAAAATTATAAGGCATTTTTGAGGCCCTAAGCAATGATTTTTGAAAATTCATGGGGGTTTCCATGAAATTCCTTCAAACTAGACAAAAGCTATATCCTCAAGTAGTTATTTCCAATGAATTATTTTGTGTGCTAAACAAATATAATATGCAAATGTTGTGCCCCTATAAAATTGATGTGCCAACTAAACACCTCCGAGCCTGCAAAGCTTTTGACATTTCCTCTTACAAGGCTCTAGTGTTGGACCTCTGCAATTCTTTCTTTATGTTAAAATTTTATTATTTTGGCCTCTTTTGATAGATTTGGTAAATGTGCATAGCCGCCATATCTCTTTGTTTAGAGACAGCTACCACCATTCTATCCATATTTTGTTCTACAAGATTTTGTTATTTCACTTATTAATAGAAGTGTAGATTTCACCACTTTATTATGATTTCTATTATATTTCTCTATGTATGTTTCATTTCCTTTACTACCTCTCATTTCATTCATTTTACGACCCAAATCAATGGTATTAGAAAAATCTACTCCTTGTTATTTCTCAATACATGTTATCAATGAGGTCAGTGTGCAAACAGTTGGGCCTTGAGCTAGGCTAGGAGGTGGCTTTCAAAATTTGATTTTAAAATTTCATTCTATATTTGAGAGGGAAAGTGCATCTTCATGCGTGGATGTATGTTACTGTGATTATATGATAGTTGCAACATGCAAACAAGTAAGATTTGTAATAAATGGAAAAGGTACACTGACTGGAGAGCCATTTTTTTGGGATAAAAATAATGGGCTAGACTAGACTGATGAGAGTTTGGTAAAGACCTCCAATGATGAATGAGCACTATCACATCCACTAGAAAAAGGACCTTTCTCGGTTGTCGAATTTTCTAAAAAGCTGCATTATAGATTGTTCCTTTCTGAACTCTCCTACCCTCCCTTCAGGGTTTTCGTAGTTAATGGGACCAACTCTCCATGCATGGAGCTACCATCGATCTACAGGGATGATGACCAAATTTAGTCATTGGGTCTAGCATGACTATCAAGTTTGGTATTTGATGGGAAAAATACTTATTGTTACCGTTCATCTATAGAGATGATAACCAAATTTAATGACCTGGTGTAGTGTGCCTATTAGTTTCAAATTTAATGACCTGGTGCAGTGTGCCTAACAATTTTGGTATTTTATGGGAAAAATACCTTTCATCAAATATATGTCCTGGTCTCTTGCATTTTCATTAATTTTCTAGCTATATGTCATTTCCGAAGATCCCTAACATTAACTTTGGAATTTCAAATTTGTTGGGATTGTGAAGTCAAAATTTGATTATGATTTATCTTTTGTACCTATTATATTGTATTTATTGTATAGTCAAAATGATTTAACTTTGAATTAGTTTTGAAATTTTATATTTTTTATAAATTTTGTTAAAGTTTCGAAAAAATAACTATTAAACTGAATACTTTGAAAATAAAAACCAAATTTTGAAATTTGATTTTTATATTCTTATAGTCTCATATAGACAAACTGACTAGTTTTATGGGGTTATAAATAGAATTTGTTAGAAACAAAAATTATTAAAAAAAAAAAATCAATAAAATTCTATATGCACCAAGTGTCATAATATTACACACATCAAATCTCAATATTTATGAAAAACAATACATATATCAAATCTCAATATTTATGAAAATTTCATTATTTATAAAAATTAAAAATTAAAATGAATTATATGACACGAAGTGCCATAATAGTACACATCAAATCTCAATATTTAAGAAAAATAGTGCACACATAAAATCTCATTATTTATGAAAATTTCATTTCTAAGTGAGTGTGTTCTAAGTGTGTCAAACTCATGTTTGACTTTTAATTAATGTCAACTTTTGAAAAAATTTACAAGAGTTTTCTTAAGTTTTTAAAAAAATCTAAACACTCCATTTTATTTAATGATAAATTTTTTTGTGGTTATATATATATAAATAAATGTGAAATTACTTTATATAGGATCCCCTTTTATCTATAAAATTAACAATATAAATCTACTTAATATAAGAAAAACATCTAAAATTATTATCTCGCTATTTAAATAAAATATTCCTAAGTTATAATGGGAAATATTTAACAAAATCTATTTTAAACGCTACTACCTGGACTCCAATACTATTGCAACAACTACAAAAAAATCCAAGAAACACATTTGTGATATTATATCACTTCCTATATCAGTACAAAGATATTTTTGAAAATGAAATCTAAGTTCTTCCTCTAAACTTTTGTTGCATTTGAGTCTCTTCCTACATTAATACAACTTCTTTAGATAGGAAATTGTTTTTTACATTCATAAATTGATTTCTAATTGGATCTGATATTATAGTCTCAATTTTACATTTAATGCATATCTAATCTATTAATAACTTAAAGTCTCTCAATACTTATAAATATTTTTCTATTGTTTTTTTCCAAAAAAATATAAAATAACAAAAACTTAACTATTCCTTTACTAACAACATAATTCAAAATAATATTATGTATTGATAATAAAAAATAATGTTCCCTCCATTATAAAGTTTTATAGCTCTTTGGTATGCCCTAAGTCAAGATGTATTTTCATAATTAATTACGTGTTATTTTAATATTATATAATGTTTTTCTTTTAAACATTTTTACCTACCTTTAATAGCTAGCTTGGTTTCATCGGCAACTTGTGTAGGAGTCATATAAGGCCTTGAAATATCAAGTTGTCAAATAATGCAAGGTAAGACTTAGAAGCATTTGTAGATGCATTAGTTATTTAAGAATATAGGCAACAAACAAAATCCAATTGATGTCATTTGTTGTGTAAATTTTTGTTATAAATTGTTTTAATGCAAAATAGAAATTTCATTGTTTTAGCTAGACACTTACTGAATCTTAACTTTGTGAATTCAACTATAAAAGTCTCCCTACTTAAAAACTTTAAAATTTTATTTGTTTTAATATTTTGAAATTTTATTGTAATATTATAAAGTAGAAACCTAAATTCAAAAGTTGAAGAAGATCTAAACGATTATAATGTCAGTTACAAAATAGAACCTTGCAAATCATAACTTTTACTAATTAAAACAATTTAATATCTTCATGAACGAGGATCAAGGAAATTTTTATACTTCTACTATCAATTACTTCTTGCATAAGAGGTAGGTACTAAACAACAACACTGCATATTAGACTTCTAATGATTGTCAACGAGCATAGAATATTGTAATTACTTCATTTCAAAGGAGCATTGAAGTAGATTCTGCATTTTTAAGGTTTTATGAAGTTGGTAAATTATATCTATAAT
>APFE031324129.1:1869-14825 GCA_000404065.3 Pinus taeda | reverse complement strand
TTTTGGGTTTTCTCGTAATCTCATAGGGATTGATTGAAAATATTTATTGGAATCATAAGTTTAAGTTATGAACTTTTCATAATAAAAGTACACTAAGATTTTTCAAGGTGTTAAATCCCTATATGTAGTCAAAATTTCATTTTAAACAACTCATCAAAATTTTACAAAAAAAATTCATCAAATTCCAACCGAAAACTCAAAAACATATAATCATTAGACAACGTCATCAAGGGATTAAAGAAATAAACTGATTTTAACTTGACATGGATGTTGTACACACAATTTTGCTACTCAATTTGTATATTCTTCTTCATCATCTCCCTCCTTCTCACCTTTCTTTTGAAATTGAATTCAATATTATTCAACAACAATCTTTCATGTCACTGCTTCATATGGTTGAGGCAAGGGACGGTGGATCTGATGGTACAGATTCATAGCCTTCCAGATTGTCTTGTGCATGCCAATTTGCACACTATCTCGGGATATTTAAATAGGGTAATTCAAACTAGGTAAAAATTATAATTAATATGGGAAAGTGACAAAAAAATTATTCACTTTGTAATAATTTACTTAGAGTATACTTTAGATAAATTTAAAACAGACAAATATTTTCGATGTTGATTAAATTAAAAAGAGATAATAGTATGAATGTTTGGCTAGAGCTATATTAGAACAACAATGTGTTTCCATTAACAACCAACCATTTATTGAATCTGAAATTGTTATAGTTAATTGCTTTAAATTTTCAACGTTGGTTAGGAGTTTATTGTAATGATATGAAATGAGGGTTTGAACATCTTTTCATGCTTTCAATAACCTCCCACTCCAAAGCTTAAACAAGCATGGTCTACCTTATGTTGACAATTGCGGAATTGTGTACTTGAAACAGGTGTATGTGTTTCTTTGTTTTCATCTGTTTAAGTGCTTTAACTTGATTTGTTTTAGTTGATATGAAACATATATATCAAACATATAATGTAGCAAATAAACATCACACATAATAGAAAGTTTAATAAGGATTTCACCCCGATCTCGTGGGCTACGTCTCCGTGAGCTCTTGTCAGCTTGACTTAGCTCTTTGGGGTTATGGCTTGAATTATTTTACAAGTTCCACACTCAACTCCAAAAGGTTGCTGACTGAACCTATGGGCCTAGAAAAACCATATATGGCCCTATCATGGCTATTCTCTTTGTGCAAGCACATCTAGGCTCCCTTGGACTTGATTCCTTCAACAGGTGCACTAAGCTTCCCTGATCTTCTTAATGGCACAAATGCCTTTAGAATGCTTCGAATGACTTTGAAACCTTTGCTATTGTCTCTAGCACATATCTGACATCAACAAATAACGGTTCATTTGCTCAAAACAAGCACTGCATCCCCAATCTAGGCCTTCCTCCACGGTTGGCTCTAGGCTACCTGAAACTTCCCTTCAGCATATAGGCCTTTAGAAGTCTCCAAATGCTTCTAAAAACAAATTCATTGGATTTAGAAGGTTCATTATAGTTAGGAACGACTATTTGTTTGCTAAGAATAAATACTGGTAGCTCTTACAACAACCTCCAACCCTTAGTGGCCATGAGCTCCAAAATATCCCTGGATGAAAATCTCCTTGAAGTTGGCTTCTTCAACTTCTTTGGATTGTTCCAATGGCTTCAGAAGGCTCAAATTAGCCTAGGTACACTCTTGTTTCACTCTCTTAGCTCGAAAATTGCCTCCTGAGTTCATTTACTCAGTCTCTCCTAAAATTACTCCACCAAATCTAGCAAAATACAGCTAACTGCAATTATTTGGAGCTAAATTTGGCAAACTACGCCAATTTTGGAGATCCACCAGGCTTGACCGTCGGCTGACTATAACCATCGGCAGATTGGCATGCATGTGACTGCAATCTCCGAGCGGTTAACATTTATTAAGGCTGGCGGTTAGGGAGAACTATTATATTCATTGGTGCAGTTTTGCTGGCATGTGACCACTCTTCCCGAGACTGCTGGCGGTCTAGCCCCCAAACAGCAAATGTTAACAACATAAATACAAACTTCAATCCAATATTGTTAAGGCACAAAGCGTAGAGGAGACTGTCAAAGCTCTTAGTTTGCCGCGGGAGGTCACGGGTTCGATCCAGCTTGACCTCAAACAATATTTTGCCATGCCAATTCAGGGCCACATGGCGGCCTCTAGGCTTGCCACATTTTGGCCTCTGATTGGTCCAACCAAACAAAATATTCCAAGGAATATTCTAGAGAATATTCTAGGGAATATTCCTCAAAATATTCTTTTTTAAATATTTCCAAAAATCAAATTATTCTTGAAAATTGTAGTTTACTGAAATTTTTCAAAATGTGATAACTCCTCCATATGGTGTCAGTTTTTTGAACCAATCACAGTGCCGGAATCAGTAAGACGAGATCTATCCATTCATTCAAGTCCTCTGAAATTTGAGCTATCATTGAAGTCCTCAATCAATATCTGATCACTGCTCCCCATTGGGAATCTTTTGGACCCCAAAATACTGATATACTGATCTGAACAGTAAATTAGATTACAATACCTTCTTCTTTAAGCCTCCCCACACTTTTCTTGCATGGCTAGTGCCTTTAAACAAAAACACGAAGGTAGTTGACACTTCCCTTCCTAGATGTGCTTGTCCTCCTATCAAGAACTGTCTTCCTTGAACTCATTCAGAAGTTACAGAAGTTAGTTGAACATCGCGTCCAAGCCACTTCCATGAAAAAGTCACAAATGTAACCATGGCGACTTTTGCTACTACAAATCTTCTTTTGTAGATGATGTCGAAAAAGGAAAAAAAAACTTGATGAAATAAATTCTTGTTTCAACAAAAGAAACAATTTTCACATCCTATGAATCATCATCAAGTCTTTACATTATGTTTACAAATAATCGACTAAATCACAAGTCGATAAAATCATGCCTTTCAAACAATTGACTCTTCAATTCAAGCATGTACAAAAAGAATTAAAATGATGCTTTTACAAAGACGAAACACTTCATCATTATCCCCCTTTTATAATATTTGAGATCAAAATCAACTTTTCCTCGTCAATATTACATTACATGCATGTTTAAAACAAAGTAATCAACCCTTTAAGTTAATCACACATACATGTTCAAAATACTAGGAAATCATCATCCCTGTGCTCATGCATATCATTCTCATGCATGCATTTCATCCTTCAACTTTCTCTTAAGTACAATCACAAGTACAAGATCCTTGATCACATGTACATGTACTTTCAAAGCTGAAATGAATATAACTTTCACTGCAATAAAGCAAGTCTCATACTCAAGTTTTATATCCTGCAACTTGCATTCCCTTAGAAAAGAAACGCATTTAATCAAAAGACATGCAACTTTAATCGGATAATAACTCTAGCCATTTCTTACCAATCCACATCAAAGGTGCTTCCTTTAACTACACATTAACATCAACATGTGGATCATCCTGACACGTATCAATGATGGAAAATTCCTTTCCATTCTTGCGATACTCTTTTTCCACCTTCTTCATATTTCGTGGAAGCATTGTTGGATTCAAATTCCAACACCTTTCAGTAGTATGTCCTTGCTTATGGCAATAACTACAACACATGTGCATCTTCTTGATAGCATGATTTGCATTGTTCAATGGAACTTTGGCTTCTTGCCTCCTTTCCTTCAAAAGTTTCCTATATGCAGCCATTCTTTTCCAACATCTAGAAACACTATGGTTAACCAAACCACAAAAAGAACATGCAATTATTTTCCAATGCTTATGTGGAAATTTACCATGATTTACATGATCAAAGGAAAAATGATTGAAATCAGATTTATACCTTTCTCTTTCACCTTTATTACCTTCATGAGGAGGTGAATCGAATGAAGAAGGAGCTCCCTTTGGAACACCATCAACTCCTTTAATGGTTTCATAGCTTTCACAAATCTCTTGTTCAAGTGCATGCTTATGCACACCTTCTTCCTGCAAGTTATGTTTCAAACTATTGCATTCCCCAAGAATACAATCTTTACCAACTTGAGGTAGGGAACTTGAAATGAAACTCCTTCTAGGAACTGTTTCAATTACCTTCATGGCTGCTTTGGATCTTTCTCCATAAGATTGTCCATAGCCAAGACCCAAATACTTAGGCCTTTCCTCGATCATTATTGGCTCAACAATACCTTGTGCATGTTTTCCCAATCCTTTTCCTTCATATCCCATTTTGGACATTAACTTATACCCTATGCCTCTTGTCTGTTTCTCAAAAGAACCAACATAAACATTCTTAGAAGAATTTGAAGACAAACTAGAATTGTTTACCTCTTCTTCAAGCAGATACTTGGCTAAGGCTTCTTTAGAAACAAGGAACTGTGTCTCCAACTATGCATCCTTTCAAGATTCATATTTGGAATATGAAGTTGGCTTTTCATTTCCTGCAATTGGTCAGAAAGCAATTGCTTCTCTTCCTTCATGGAATTCAACTGCTCTCGAAGTTTAGTGCTCTTCCTTTCATCGTCATACATTTCCCTCACCATATTCATCATGATGAAAAATTATTGCTTCAAGCCTTCATCAAAGAATCTTATGAAAGAGGAATATTTTGAGGACTCACCTATGGAAGTTGTCATTATAAAAATGAACAAAATAACTTCAACAAAATTCGGAATCTAATAACAAATATCTGAACCATATGATTGCACAGTCAATCCCTTATTCAAACAACCTATTTTGCATCAAACCTCTTCTGCTACAAGGATTGCCTTGAGGTCCTTGGGGTAAGAAGAGTGCCTTCAACCCTTCTTCCTTCTTGTCCTCTCCTGGACTTCGCTAACAATAACTTTCCCTTCACCTTTGTAATCTCAAAATAATAGTTAGTTTACAAATAATCAATCAATAGAATTTGATTGTCCTACTTAAACACCTTTCAAGTCAAACAAGCAAATAAGTTGCTATGTCAATCAAGCATCCTGCTCTGATACCATCTAATCCGAAATGAGGGTTTGAATATCTTGTCATGCTTACAAGAACCTCCCACTCCAAAGCTTAAACAAACATGGTCTAGCTTATGTTGACAATTGCGGAATCATGTACTTGAAACAGGTGTATGTGTTTGTTTTCTTTCATCTGTTTAAGTGCTTTAACTTGATATGTTTCAGCTGATATTAAACATATATATCAGACATATAATGCAGAAAATAAACATCACACATAACAGCAAATTTAATAAGAAGTTCACCCTGATTTCGTGGGCTACGTCTCCGTGAGCTCTTATCAACTTGACATGGCTCCTTGGGATTATGGCTTGAATTCTTTTACAAGTTCCACACTCAACTCTAGAAGTTTACTAAATGAACCTATAGCCTTAGAAAAACCATATACATCCATGTCATGGTTGTCCTCTTTTTGCAAGTAGATTTAGGCTCCCTTAGACTTGATTCCTTCAGCAGGTGCACTAAGCTTTCCTAGGCTTCTTAATGGCACAAACTCCTTCAAAATGCTTCAAATGTCTTTGAAACCTCTTCTACTATCTCTAGCACATATCTGACATCAACAAATGATGGTTCATTTACTCAAAACGAGCACTGCATCCCCGATCTAGGTCTTCCTCCACGATTGGCTCTCAGCTGCCTGAAACTTCCCTTCGGCATCTTGGCCTTTATAAGTCTCCAAATGCTTCTAAAACCACATTCAGTGGATTCATAAGGTTCATTATAGTTAGGAACGACTATTTGTTTGCTGAGAATGGGTACTGGTAGCTCTTGCAACAGCCTCCAACCCTTGGTGGCCCTGAGCTCCAAAATCTCCCTAGATGAAAATCTCCTTGAAGATGGCTTCTTCATCTTCTCTGGACTATTCCAATGGCTTCAGAATGCCAAATTATCCTAGGTAGACTCTTGTTTTACTCTCTTAGCTCGAAAATTGCCTTCTGAGTTCATTTACTCAGTCTCTCCTAGAATTACTCCACCAAATCTGGCAAACTGCAACTAACTACAGTTATCTAGATCTAAATTTAGAAAATTGCACCAATTTTGGAGATCCACCAGGCTTGACCGCTAGCTGACCGTAACTGTCAGTGGATTGGTGCACATGTGACTACAATCTCCGAGCAGTTAGTGTTTGTTAAGGTTGGCAGTTAGGGAGAACCATTACATTCACCACTGTAGTTTTGCTGGCATGTAACCACTCTTCTCAGGACTGCTGGTAGTTTAGACCGCTAGTGGTCTAGTACCCAAACAATGATTGTTAAAAACATAAATACAAACTACGATCCAATATGGTTAAGACACAAAGCATAGCAGAGATGGTCAAAGCTCTTAGTTTGCCCGCGGGAGGTCACGGGTTCAATCCCGCTCGACCTCAAACAATATTTTTCCATGCCAATTCAGGGCCACGTAGCAGCCTTTGGGCTTGCCACATGTCGGCCTCTGATTGGTCCAACCAAACAAAATATTCCAGTGAATATTTTGGAGAATATTCCAAGGAATATTCCTCAAAATATTCTTTTTTTTAATATTTCCGAAAATCAAATTATTCTTGAAAATTGCAGTTTACTAAACTTTTTCAAAATGTGATAACTCCTCCATATGGTGTCAGTTTTTCGAACCGTTCATAGCATCAAAGTGAGGAAGACAAAATTTATCTGGTCGTTTAGGTTTGACACTCTTTCGAACCCTTTGAAATTTGAGCTATCATTAAAGTCTTGGATCAATATTTGATCATGTGATTAATTTTTGATAGAAAACATAATTTCACAACATACACAGACTTTATTTTTATATATATTTTTTTAAAACCAAAAATACATCACACATATATAGTTCTTATGATATCCAACAAATTCTAAACTAGGAGAATGTTGTTGGGAAAATCTCTCAACAAAGTCAACAATCCTCAAACCACTTTCCAAAATAAACATTATTTCTAACACCCTCCCATAATGTTTATTCTATAAATAACAATATAGAAAACACATATAATGCAAATTCAAGTCATATTTATCTGATATTCTAGTAAGGTATTCACCAGCACTTATACCCACTCACGAATCTCCTAGATTGTGTTTTTTCTTCACCACAACTTCAATCTTACCACTTCACCCATTTAAGACACAACTACCTCTGACCATGATTAACATACTTGTAATGTTAAACAACATTGACATACTCATCTCATCAAGACTTCTGAAAGAAACATTGTCAAGTAATTGGATCACTCTATAGACATGCCACTATGTGTTGGATATTTATCTTTCGTCTATCTATCAGTTTCTAGGAAGGAAGCCTTGATACTAAATATATGCAAAATTTAATCATACAACTTGATCTGTTTAACACACAAGGATGTTATACTATAATTAATAGTCATTGTTCTTAGGTTTTCAAGTGTCAAGAAAAAAAAAGGTTAACATATTATAGATATAATCAAACTAATGATGTGTTCAAGGGTTTCCAAACTCCAAGAACGACTAATTTGAATTATGGTACATTGTTCAATAATTGGTTATGCATTGTATATAAGTTAAAGAAATAGAAATATCTCTAAAAAAATTCATGAA
This sequence comes from Pinus taeda, assembly GCA_000404065.3. NCBI lineage: Eukaryota > Viridiplantae > Streptophyta > Pinopsida > Pinales > Pinaceae > Pinus > Pinus taeda. The sequence goes on along the minus strand of APFE031324129.1, from coordinate 7,277 downwards.
ATTCTACATTCTTCCAATTCCACATCCTTCTCAAAGAGATGGATCAAATCCAAACTATTTAGCCATCGTTGAGCAACTTCCTCTACACAATCCTAAGGCAAATTATCTCATTCTAGGATACCTCTCCACATCTCCATGGAAAATCTGTAATGGAATCCCATCCACTTAACTCATCCTTAAGCGAGTCTGAAATTTCAAACAATGCACACATGTTACCGCATTCTTATAATCTTTAACTAATGCTTCAAATAAGTATTCAAATTATTTTTCAAGATTCAAGGATCTATTCAATGGGGCATGCACAAATCTATTTAAACTCGAGGTTCGAGGATCGAATCCCACAAATAGGGTGAGATTGAGAGTTGGAGCCACCATGTCGAAAATGTGATGATGCACCTAAATTTCCACTTATCTCTATGCTGAACAAGATTAGACGAGAGAGCTTCCATAAGTGGAAAATCACTGATGAAAGTTAGTCTTTTTCCTGCTAGAAGCTCCAATTTCCTACAAATTATTTTGAATGTACAACATATTAAATTCATTAGTTGAAGTGTGTGCAACCATACAACAACCCACAACAATTTAACATGAGATCACTGCGGAGTTTCTATTTGTATGCATATTCAAACACCTGTCTATTTAAAAATTCTCCAACAATGATATTATGGTTTACACATTATTATATGCGATCAAAGACAAGACAAACACCATAGAACACCCACATCATCAACGAGTTTCCTCTCATATGCTGCTATAGGCAAGAATTGATAATTTTCTCCACATGAGCTTGATAGAAAAGCATCATCCCATGACAATAATCAACATTAGTGACTTGTAGTCTGACGACCAATGACACACAAGGATAAATAGACAAAGTATAACACATCTCATATACTACCAATAGATTTTCACTGAGCACTCCCCTATCACTCACTACTACAACACCCTTACAAACATAATAACAAAGAGAAAAACACACAAAAATCTCACAAGATCTATGTTAATCTACTTATTTACAGAGGATGATTATTTATCATGGATCTACATCTTCCAGGATCTCCTATGAGGGAGTTAATCCAGAATTGGCTTCGATACCATGACAAAAAATAAAATTGCACGACAAACAAAAAATATATTTGTAGATTTCATTTTTAAAACTAACAATACATCACGCATATATAATGCTTATGACATCCAACATATTCTAAAGTAGAAGAATTTTGTTGAGAAAATCTCTCAACAAACTCCATTAATCTTCAAACCACTCTCTAAAATAAACATTATTCCTAACAAGTTTTTGTATTTTTATTTTATTTTTGAGTTTTTGCATTTTTAAAATAATATGGTAGAAGAATATTACAACTCATTTTTTTTTTTGTTTTTTTTTAATGGGGATTTCGAAAGTAATATGTTTTAAAATATTGCGGAAATATTTTAGTTAATTTTATTTATATTTTATTTAATTTTTATTAAAGAAAAAATGTTTTTATTAATTACCATAGATAAAATGTATATGTTATATAATATGTGTTAATTGAATAGAGACACATTCTACAAACTCATTATGAAGGTGGTGTGTAATTCCCTCCTCCCACATTTACCTAATTTGATTGGCCTATGAGGGTAAACATGAGACGAAGAGTTATTATGACATGGCCCAACCTCGTAGCTCCAGTTAAAGAAGTGAGACCTACAATTGAGACTTAATGACCACAAACTAACATTCTACAGAGGCTATAAACCACCAATATCTAGATTACTAATATTAATGATACTAAACTAACCTAAATCCATCTTAAACTTATATCTATCAAACACTAAAAAAATTAAATATCTAAATATGAAAAAATTCACCAATTTATAACAATGGCTTTCCAACTTTTTATTAAACTATTTTTTAATAAATATTATAATTTTTTATATTTTCAAATTCATCATATCAATATAATCAATTATTTTCCTAACTTTTTTTTTAAAGTTCACAACTTTTTCATCGCATTCATGCAAATATAGCATCACTTCTAATAGATTTTTTAACTTCTATTTAAAGGGATTATAATTTCATTGGATAAAACTACAAAACAATCAAATTTTTATTTAAGTAAATAGGGTTCTTTTCTAACCTAATTTCTATGTTTCTAATATTCCATTTCCCATTTCTAACTTAAACAATATCAATAAAATAAATTATATATATATATATATAGATATCATTTTTCTAAATATTTTCTTTTTATATTTCCCATCCCTCTTTTCATTTCAGTTATATTTCTTTTAGATATTCCATTTTCCATTTTTAACATTTTGTACTATATTTTCCTATTTTAATCAAAATACTATATTTTTACCCCTTTTCCTTCGTATATAAAAGAGGACCTTTTGTGAAGTTTACAAGGTGAAAAGTAGCTCACGCATAGGTATGAATATACAATGAATGCCAAATAATCCATAAACTATGTACGAATGTGGAAACCAATGTTGTAATGATAAATTGCTATTATCTTCAAACATTATAGTTACAATGATTTTTATGATAAATTGAGATTACCAAATGTAAATGTACTATGATAGTATGTATGAATGTGGAAAAACAATGTGGTAATGATAAATTGATATTATCTTTAAAATTTATAGCTATAATGATTTTAAGGATAAATTGAATTACCAAATATAGTCAAACATTTAGAAGTATTAATAAAACAACAATATTACTCACATGATTTAAGACTTTTTTTAATCATGATTTAAGACTTTTTTGAATTGACGAAAAATCACAAGTTTTCTATCAAGTTTAAAGATATAATAATGATTGTTTTGTTACCTAGTGTCAAAGGGAAAACATATGGAAAGCCATAAAACAAGTCATTAAAGTAATCAACATTCTTACTGAAGTCAATCAATACAAATTTGTTTACTTGTGATCCTTTTCTAACTTGATAAAATACATTTGCACAAAGTTTTATCGATTTCTTGAAACCATGTATGTTCTCGGCCATATTGAGTGGAAATGGGAATTAAAACAATGTTGTATGTGTTAAATTAATTCAACATTGTGTGATTTAGTCAAATAAAAAGATATTGAATTTTACTATGCAATTTTGTTGAGGTCGGAATTCTAATATCTTAATCCATTTCAAAACTTGTTATGTAATTAGTTCACAAAACAGAAGAAAGGATAGATCAATGACTTAAAAATTATCTTTTGTCAAGGGAAAACCTCTTTTATATTACATAAATGAAAAATTATTGGATGATAAAAATCATAAGAACTCCTTTGTATATAGGAGTTTAAGGGTAAGGGTCATAGTATTATTAGAGGCTACATAACAATAACAATGTAAGGGCACAACAATAACAATAGTGGGCTTCTACGGGGCACAATAATAACAACATGGGGGATACATGGGCACAACAATAACAATAGGGGGCTACACTAACATCAATACTAAGTGGGGTACACTAGTATTATAGGGACCTAACATGCCTCTCTCATTCAAAAAAGTGTCGTCCTCAACACTTAAGTAGTTCCAGGGGCTTCTGTATAAAATTCTCATCCTCCATGTAGAATCTTCAATCAGTAAGTTCTTCCACTTAATGAGATACTCTAAAATTAATTGATTCCGTGGTTATTAGGTACTTGTTTGTGTGACTCCTTTGGGCTCAAATATGATTTTTCCTTCTTCATCAAGTTATGGAAACAATGTTTTAACTGAGAACTTGTCACTATTAACCTTCTTTAAGCATGAAATAGGGAAAATTGGGTGTGCTTCGGAATATGCAGGCAAATCGAATTTGTATGCCATAGTACCAATCTTTCACAACACCTTGTAAGAACTATATTACTTGGGTGATAATATATTATTCTTTTTAGCTTGCTTGAAGGACATTATTTTGTATGGTTGTAACCATTAAAATACGTAATCGCCTACATCAAAACTTGTTTCACTGCAATGTTGATATGCATGTTATTTCTTTTGATTTTGCGCTAGAGTGAGGTTATCCTTTAAGAGTTATAGAACTTGTTGTTGATGCTCGATGTGATCTTCCACTAGTTGAACCTTAGAATTTTCTCTTAAAAATGATGTGATAGATGGTGGATGATATCCATAAAGTTCCATAAATGGGGTCATTTTTGCTGCAATATGGAAGGAAGTGTTATACCACCATTCAGTTACACATAACCACTTGACCCATTGTGTTTGTTTATTAGATACAAAATAGTGAATATATCTTTCCAAACGTTTGTTCACTATTTTAGTTTTTCCGTCAGATTAAGGATGATAAGATGAGCTATGAGCTAATTGAGTACCAAGGAAAGAAAATAATTATGTCCAAAAATTTCTAGTGAAAATGGGATCTTTATCACTTATAATAATATTTGGGTTTCCATGTAGATTTTGAATTGTTTCTATAAATGCAGTAAGAATCGTACTCGCTTTAAAAGGATGAGATAATGCAAAAAAGTGTGCATACTTGGTAACTCTATCAACTACCACCATGGTGGCACTCTTTCCTTCAAACTTGGGTAAACCTATGATAAACTCCATTGAGACCTCCTCCCAATTATTGACTTGGAATGGCTAAAGGTTGTAATTGTTGAAAATGAAATAAGAAAATCCTAATTTAATTTTTCCCTTTAATTAAATTAGGGATAAAATTGTAACTCTGCATCACAAGACAACTTGTATGGGTTAACTAAGTTAATTTGACTTAGTTGGATCAATTGATTCGAGTTGAGGGTATAACTTGAGTCATGTACAATGTCTCCTACATTATACGAGCCTTTTTTGAGTTTATTTTGAGTTGTAGTTAATTAATTCAATTTAACTAAGTTAAAGTCAGTTAAACTAGTTCCAACTAATGGAGGAACTAGTGGGACTTCATACAATGGGGTTCTTCTTCATGTGTTCAACTAGCTAACTGATGATTCGCTCATAAATAACTCATGCATGTCAGATATGAGAGTTACTAGGTTGAGATAAGAGTTCAGTGAAAATGTACTATCAATTCTATAATCATCTGAATTGTACAGGTGGTGCATACAGTCAGAGGAAGGTCTATGAGGATTGCGGAATTCATATTGAGGAATTTCACTAATTAATAGGGGGATAATTCCCAAGGAAAGAAGATAAGGAAGTAGGAATTGGGCAAGCCAAAATTTGGTTAAGTATTGGAATGGGTGATACGGATTTAAACAGGAACGCAATAAAATACCGAAATATGCTTACAACCGGAAATAGAAATAAACCAGCTAGGGCCATGGTAGCTTATCTCTGAGAAGAGATGTGTGGCTACATGCCTCTAAACTATTCCAGAACTGTGTTACAATGAGGCTCGAAGGCCTATTTATTGTTGAGAAACAATGGAAAACCCTTCACATTCCAAAACCTACCCCTAGAAGATGAAAC
>APFE031324118.1:319524-340072 GCA_000404065.3 Pinus taeda | reverse complement strand
GTTTGTCTTGTTTGTCACTAGAGAGTCTTAGACTCCTAGGGAGGTTAGGTTTGTCCGCAAAAATAACTCTTTCTGCATGACAAGGTCAACATGAGAAATGACCTCATATGGATTATGAGGTGGTTTACTAGGAAACCTATAAAGAAGTATATGAGATAAATAGATATGGGATAAAAGGACACCATGGACACTAGGAATCAATGTCCGACAGATTTGTTGAAGGCATCTCCAGGAAGAAGGAACTATAATTCTTACAAAAGAAGAAAAATATCAAAGGACCCTTAACACCTGGAAAGGCCTTGGAGATGTGAAAATGCAGGATGTTAATGATTCCAACCAACAATATTTCATTATGGAAAGCCATCTCACAAGGTACTATTTGATTTAATGCTATGCCTTGGTTTCTTGAATAATATTTGGATAGGTTCATGCAGGGTTACTGGAACAAGGGTTGTAAGTACAAGTACAACTAGCATTCATGTGGTGGATGGAAATTCCTGAAAGAAACATGATGAGGAAGAAGTAGCCATATAACGAACGTTCCATATATGTATCAAGAAGGCCACTTTCCATGGAAAAAGGAATGACATGATGAACTAAGAAGGAAAGTGATTGATGGTTGATGCCCTACAAAGAAGACGCTCAACTGAATTTCATGACATCAAGGAAATAAAGTGATCAATTAGTTGAAGGACCCACAAAGAAGAAGTTGTTGATGGAAAGGAGATTCCCTAGTTGAGAGGGAGCTTTGATAAGTCCCCAGTTAAGAGGGAGCTTGGGAAATTTCCTGGTCATAGGGAGCTTGGGTACATTCCTTCACAGGAATGGGAATATCTTCCCTAGTTGAGAGGGAGAGATAGACACAACATTCTTGTCTTCACTTGGGAAGAAATAATGGAGGATTGGGTATTCATCTAGCATCCAATACTCTTTGAGGATGTGTATGACATCCAAGAAAAGAGTAGGACATCCAAGAAAAGAGTAGGCAAGAGGACTAATAGTATTTAAGGGATGGGAACCCAAGATAATAATAGCCTTAGAAGGTCATACTCAGTGAACACCCATATGGGTATGTACCTTGAGAGACAATGATGAAGGTGTCTATAGTCATTGGTCTCGCCAACATTGTGCTCTGATCTATTGAGAGATAGAGCTGTTAGTTAAGGCATTGTTGTGGAAACAATGTTGGTTACTATGATACTAGAACAAATGGATTGCCAATCCGATTTCTTTTATGTGAATTCTTCAGATTGAAAATGTCCAAACACCTTGTAAGTAATTTATGAATACCTCGCTAGTTAAGAGGGAGTGTTGAAGAAAGTGTAACTAGGTTCAGTCTTCATAAATGTAATTTTGATCTTTGTACTTGTAAAAGAAAAGAATTCTTAGTTTTGTAAATTGTAAAAATGAGTTTCTTGCTCATTGTATAGGTCAAGCACATGTTTGAGTGCTTCTAGGAAAGTCAAAGAGTCAATGTAATTGTCAAATACCCATGTGGGAATGTTGCACCATGAAAATATATATATTAGAGTCAAAGAAATATCTCCAAGCAAATTCATAAGCCTCCTCCATATGTCGGCCTCAAAAAAAGAAGTAATTCATTATCTTAAAGTCAAGGCAGCCTCACTTGATCAAGTCGGCCCAAATAGAAGGGACAAACTCCTATATAAAGGGCCATTCGACCTCACAATTATACCATGAAGATATCTCTGAAATCAGTGAAGGAAAAAGACTAGAAAAGAGTGTGAAAAATGAAAGAGAAGGTGTCTCTACTTCATCAAAGAAGCAAGGGAAGAAGGCTAAGTTTGGAAGGTTGATTTCAAGCCTAATTAAAGTCATATGTGCGAGGAAGAAGAGGCTCATTCTGCTGCAATATTCGACCTGCTACTTCAATCATAAGAAGAGGATTGGTTGGACTGGTAAAAGAGTCTTAATTAAGCTTCTTACTCAACTGAAGGTAGAGATAACTAAAGCGAAGAAAATAGGTCACACTGTTGTTGTCTCAGATCTGCACCTACAGTGAAGAAAAGGAGCTCGATTGCATTAGGAATAAGGTCTTCTCCCTAATTAAGGAAGGCTCCATCTCAAGCGAACAAAGAAAAGAAGAATGTCTCTTCTATGGTATGCATGACTAGGGTTTCTACAGTAAAGCAATCAGTTGAAGAAGGATGAAGAAGGAGGTCGAGGTGTTGCAAGATTAATTGATCTTGCAACAAAGGGAAAGGCTTGACTTGTGCTTGGAAGATCTTCTCATCAGGGGTTTAGGGTTTGGCATTTGTCAATTGAAGCTTTAATAAGAGAAATTTGCAGAAGGGTTGTCCTCTCTAGGAGAGAGAGGTTTGGCCCTGGCTGAGAGCCAACATCTTGTGTTCTTGTCTATTTTGTTTTAGTAAATGTTTGATGAAGTAAGATAACAGACTCTAATAATAATAAGAGAATATTGTGCTAATAAGAAAAAGTAAAAAGGTACCTCACAAATAGTTATCATCGTCAAAAGAATCTCATCATACCTAGATGCCCTAGATTCTTCAACAAAATTAGCCTCCAAAGGAGGATCATGTTAAGAAAATTTACCTGTGAAAATAATCCAAAATAGTGATCAAGTCGGGTCAATCATAATGAGAATTTGAAAATTTAAATTAGTGATTTTGGGTTAGGTTGGCTCCATGTATTGGGTATGTCAATCCCCTTTTATGCCCCCTCTTTCTACTATAAGTAAGAGTTTGGTTTCCCTCCTTGGAGCATGATTCTAATGCTTATTATCTAACAAGTCCATTCTAATTTTTGAGGCATGTAATGTCACACCTATCTTGAGAGTGAGGCCAAGTTGTGTTGGGCTCAAGTGTTACATTTATGGTGTTTTTCTTCATTGCTCTGAGATAAATTGCATATTTTTATAAGGCTCTTTCGAGGCACTTCACTGAGGGTTTTAGGCTACCTCTCAGGCCTAATTTCATCCTTGTTCTGAGCCATTCTATAACAACTTCGACCCCCCTTTTATGAGGCAACATCTAAACCTTTTTTTATCGAAATTCTATTGTATATCTTGGCCCATATGAGGCTCATTATATGGAGTATTTTGTTGTTGTCTGAGGCATGTTTTGAGGTTTAATTTGGACCCTCCTGAGGCCTATTTCAACCTAGATGCAAAGTTTATCTGAGATATGTTAAAGGTCATTTTTTGAGGAATTTTTGGTGCAATCTAGGCCTATTTAGAGGCCGAATTTTGGTCCCCTTCTAAGGCCACTTTCTGTGCTAGATTCTAAGTTTTTATGAGGTATAATTGAAGTATATTTTAGGCTCTTTTTCTGAGCACATCTTCACACTGATTTTGAAGTTGTTTTAAGCAAATTTTAAGGGTTATTTCTGGGCCTTATGAAGACAAGTTTTGAGGCCTATCTAAGGCATTGTTGTGACTAAAATTGAGAAAGCCTTCTAAGACAAAATAACCCTAGCTCTATTTTGAAAAATGCTCTAGATTTAAGGACTGGTCTAAGGAGGTATTGCAACAAAGGTTGAATGTTTAAAGTTTGATTTAGGGCATTTCTAATTATTGTAGAAGTTGTGGCAAATAGAATGGAATCAAGGCTACAAACAACGGAAGCCAAAGATGACATTCTTAAGAGACTATGTTGAGGCTTACCTTGGCCACAAAAAGGGAAGAATTGTTACAAGTTTTGAATAACTTATAGGCAAAATCATAAGGCTATGTTGACAAAAGATAAGGGATGATAAGTGCATATCCAAGGTCATAAATATTTTCAAAACTAAAGCAAATACCTGAAACAGAAGGTACAATCATTCTTTGGTTTATGATCAAATATCTCTTTCAAATGTCTTGAGATATGGGGTAAACTTTGAGATTTGCTTAATTGTTATTATCATTAAAAGATATCTACATAATGCCAATTATAACACTATTTTACGGACTTGATCTAAGAATATATTGCCATGTGTTGTCATAATTATTTATTGATGCTTGTACTCCTACTGAGGGCATTGTTGCTAGAATCTACTAGGACGTTGCCAATCTGAGTGTGACTAAATGTATTTGTGAGATACTACAATGACAAGGCTATTAGAAGGTTTATATTCACAAAGGCTCTATTAAAGATAAGAATTGAAGGTTATGTATGATTGTGGCAATGCAAATGTGTTAGTACCAGCGTGTTAAAAAGGTTTCATGAGACAAGCTTGTGAAAGCATTGTTACAGTGATCAAGTTGCAGAGTTTTGTTGATCTGTTAGCTCTCATAAATTTTCTCTTGATCGTAGGAGAGAAGTTTCCAAGGTATCCTTTTCAATCAAACTTGTAGATTAAAGGTTAGCCCCTTCAATCCAAAGAGGGATCTCTCTGTCCTTTACAATGTGGCTAGATCTTTAGATAGGTTGTGTTGATGTAGGGTTTGGTTGGGCTTGAAATCAATAGCTCATTGGGTGATGGAGTCAAATAGCTAGGGTTTATATAGGTTTACCAAGATAATTGGTTGTCTGATCAGGATTGATAAAGGCAAGATGAATAGCAGATCCTAGACCTTTATCATTTGCTATAGATGGATGAAGAAAAAGAAGAACAATCCACTACAATAGGGCATACACAATCAATCCTATGGTATCTTTAGAGGATAAATATGGGAACCTTTGAAAACTTAACTTAGAGCATCAAAACAAAGATGAATTTTGAATTAATTTGTCTTTTCCAAACATTCAGAAGGAATGCATTTATGAGATTATTAAAGGAGAAATTGTAAAACACAAAGAACATACATACTAAAACCAAATATCTCGTGGATCTTTATATCACTCGTCAGAATGTACTGATCTTGGAAAATGAAATAATTAAAGCATTCAAAAACACAAAGACAATGACTATATTTTTAAGAAAAAACAACTCTTTCTCCATATTTTTCATGTAATATATAGGAAAATACAATAGAGATTTAGATCCACAATTTGTGGAAAGTATTAATTACAATAACCATCAAGATCCAAAATAAATGGGTCTGAAAACCCATATTTAGTCTGCTCTCTAAGTTGAATTTGGTGAGGTGGCCTTCAGTTGTTGACTTGCATTTTTATAGGAAACAAAATTTTGAAAATTCTGGCAAATTCCTAAAAATAGGGTCCAAAGGTGCATTCATATCTTCCAAACCATGACACCTGACAGAAAAAGGAGGGAGGGTCTTGCTAAATGACCCATTATATCCAAAAACCTCTTGTGGTTTTCCAAAATGCATCTCCATCTGTTCGGAAAATGCTTTTGAAAATAGTAACTAAAACAAGAAAATACAAAATTACAAAATCTGAAAACTCCGCCTCAAACATTCCTTTGTATTTTCTAAACCATGAGGCCTGGGTAAAATATGAAAGATTATTTTTTAAATCAACCCATTCCAAAAAAAAACCTCTTGTGGTTTTTTAAAATTCTTTACCACTTGCTTGGAATCTCTGTTTGAACATAGTGACTAAAACATCGACTAAAACAGGAAAACTAGAGTGTTAGTAAACCTGTTAGTTCAAGGTGTTTTTCCTTATGTTGACTTGTATTTTTTGAATTTCCTCAGCCACAAAAACCTCTGATATATGACCATATATCAAAAAATAATTTACTACTTGAATATTAAACTGAGTAGGTCAAATAGTTGAGGGACCATTAGGGTTTGTGTAATACTCTGCCCCATGAATTAAACTGATAATTTATCTATGTGTTCTGCAACTTGAGCAAGGATATCCAACTTTTTTTGACTCCTCGTTATCCTTCTAGTGAGTTTTTATGGATTTTTGTCAACTTTTAGGGTTTTTTCCTTCTTCTTTTCAACATGCTCTGTTTTCCTTTGTCTCTTTCTGCTTGCCCTTTTTGCTTTGTGATGCTCTTTGTTTTGTTTCTTCCTATTATACTACAATTATCTATTGGCTTCTAGTCTTCCTTTTATAAACTTTAATCTTTGGTGCTTTCAACATGAAGGCGACTAGATTCTTCCGTAGTTTCCTGAGCTAGGGTTTTGACATAAACCTCTTCACATGACTTGATCGACCCATATTTCCAAAGTTCCTGTACCTACAAACACTTTCACTAACCTTGAAATACTCTAACTGAAAGTTGCAAGACTCTCAACAACCTTTTTGCACATGAAAACTGCAAATCTGGGTTTGCTGGAAAAGTTTGCTTTAGGGAAAACAGGGCAAATTAGGGTTTTTTCAACAACTTTATTGGGCATGAAAATGTTGGAAGCTATCACATCATGAAGGAGTATGACTAATACTTTATGAATCAACACTTGAGTGCTCAAAATAATGGGATTAAAGGGTCAAAAACCGTTTTTCTTTTTTAAACATGCTATGAAAACATTTCCCAGCGCCAACTGAAATTTCACTATAGGTCAAAATGTTGCAAGAAATTTAGCATAAGCTTAGGGTTAGGTGAAATAAGTTTAATGACACGTCTTCCTAGAATTAGCTAGCAAGCTTTACAAAAAATACTATACCTCCTTTACATAGCAAAATATGGATTGATATCATTGCTTTGAAATGAAGGTGTAAACATGATGCTAACATGATCAAAGATATGTTGCCTCAAGGATGCATTGTTCCTAGATACATTGTTTATGACACTAGCCAATGAGAGTATGATGTTGCTATTGAATTGATGAGCTAGGGTTTCATGCATAAACCTTGGACATGCTTATTATGTGCAAGAGTATTGAGTGATGATATTGAAGAGTATGTTGTTGGTTGACATGATTGGGTAGAATGGTTTGATGAGCAGGTTGTGTGAGCTTGTTAAAGTTTGATACATTGTTGTTGGGAATTGATGTTATTGATGAGAAGAGGTTTATTATTGCTAATTTTGGATTTGTAACCAAATTGTCTTGTTTACTGGATATCATTGGTACAATGATGTTATTGAAGCATATTTGATTATTGAGCAGAGATTGCATTGCAGTTTGATGTTGTTTATTGAGCAAAGGTGGATCCAGTATGAAAATTACGAGACGTGGTCCACTATGATGAATTGAAGGTTGGATCCTTTAGGGTAATTAGTGGCTTGTTGAGTAGCCTAGTGGTAGGGTTGTGCAAGGTGAAGTTTGGAGTGTCCTTTAGGTTGGAGCCTGAGAACACTTCAAGGTGGCAGGGTGGTGCTAGGGTAGGTTAGTGCTTGTGCAAGGTGTTGGAACATCCTCTCAGTTGAGCTAATAAATCCAGGGTGTCAGAGCATCCTTTCAATTGGAGTTGATAAATCTAGGGTGTCGGAGCATCCTTTCAGTTGGAGTTGATAAATTGGGGGGATGGAGCCTCCTTCGAGTTGTTGTTGGTAAATCAGGGACTTGGAGCTTCCTTTAGGTTGGAGCCTGTAAACTAGGGGGTGGTGCCTCCTTCAGTTGGTGTTATAAATCTTGGAAGTTGGTGCTTCTTGTTGATGTAATTTTCAAGACATGTATTAAAAGTGTTCGGTTGTTTTTCTCCTGGAAGGGTTTCCACCTAAAAATTCTTGTGTATTGTTCATGTGATGTGATGTTGATTTATGTATTAATTTGATGCTAATGATATTTAACGCTTTGTGAATTTAAAATTAACTAATTGAAGTGAAATACTTATTCAACCCCCCTTTTAGTATTACCAACAATTGGTATGAGAGTGGGTTCCTTTAGTTGCAACCTAACATCTAGAAGGCAAATCTCGGGTGAATTAAGATGGGAAGGTCAAGGAAAAAAACCACCAAACATCCGCAGGAATTAAAGGAATTCTCTAGTAATGCAATAGTTTCGAAACCTATTACAACTGATGAAGAGAATCAAATTGGTCTAGCTCTTGAGTTTTATGAATCAACATACGAAATATGGGAATTCGTAATGGAAGTCTATTTGAGTGTTGTTGGATATGATGTATGGAAACCAATTATTTATGGAGACGGATCTACTGATGAAACAAGAAGGTATAATGAAAAAACAATGGATGCCATTCTAAGAGCTCTGCCAGATTCTGTGAAAGGCAAAGCGGATCAATGCTCATCAACCAAAAGGCTTTGGAACAAGCTTCACAATCTCTACTCAAAGAATCATGCAGTTCAAGATGAAGATAATGATGATCGTGATTCAAAGGAAGCAGGTACTTAGGTCAAATAATATAACGACAATAAAGAAGAAGATGATATAGTGGACATGGAGAGAGAATTGATCAGTGTCAAAAGTGATCTAAATAATTCAAGGAAGTGAAATCAAATACTGGAAGAAGAAGTTGCCCGTATAAGACTTGAACTACAGGAAGCGGTGAAGAAAGAGAAAAGATTGACAAGCCCATTACAAGAATCTATTCAGAAGTATGAGACAAAAGTTAGTAAAAAACAAAAGGAAATCGATGCCACTCTAGATGAATAATCCAGCTAAAGGAATGGTAGAAAGAGAAATTGCAGGATGTCAAAAGGAAAATCATGTCATTAATGAGAAGGATCAAGAAATTGTTCACTTGAAGATGAAGGCAAAAGAAGCAGGTGAAGCTCCATGCAATCAAGGCATAACCTTGAAGCCTCATAGAGAAAGATTGATGAGAAGTTTGATAGCAAGATTCCTCAAAGGGAAAATTGAAGTGAAGCACAAAAGAAGATTGAAGGTGATGTTGATCTAATAAGTCATGTTAAGGTAATAAAGGACAAGGAACAACAAATGATTGGTCTTCCTCCAAGAAAGAATGTCTTCAAGAGATCATCAAGGCAAGCCATTCCATCCAAGTACCTAACATGCTTAATGGTTATTGTTTTTCATGTACTAACTTTAAGCATAAGACTAGGGATTACAAAGCTTATGACATAGATGATTATCAAAGATATTACCAAAACCCTAGAATCATGGTTGCAGGAACACAAGAAAAATATCCAAATGACTTTATTAATAGAAAGTATATGTCAGTTGCTCCGTCATTTAGGTACAATATAGAATGCTTCAAATGCCATAACTACAGACATATAGCTTGTGATTACAGATAAACGATGGAATATTTCATGAAGGAGAATTCTAATATTGAGTACAAGAAAGTTTGGAGAAGAAAACAAAAGCAAAAATATTAGGAGAATGAATAAATCCCAGTGGTCATGCTCTCATGATTTGTAAAGTCCTAAGGCCATGATGAATCTAAAGGTATTATGGAAGATGTTAAGGTTTAGGATGATCTGGCTATAAATCTGGTTCACACATTATTTTGAATAATCTAGTTTGAAGACTCAATGTCTTGTGAATGTTGAAGAGGGGGAATCTAAGTAGTAGTGGTTGCAAAAATTGAAAATATATCCTTCAACAATTTGATTTGGAATGGCAGATGATAGATGTGAAGAAGTCATCAGAACAGTAATCAACATAGTGGGTAGACTAACCATATTTGTGTTAAGTGGAGTAGCAGAGTCATGGAAAATTTTTAAGGACTCATTGTCTTTGTCACGTGGGTAAAGTTCAATAATGCTTATTGACATGTGGGACCCGTTAGTCAAGTATGAGAGGTAGATAAGCTATTAAGGGGAGATGGTTGAATGATGTTGTTATTGATGCCAAAATTAGTAATGAGAGCACATCCTCTTTGAAGCAACGAAGAAAAGGAAGCACGCCTTAACTTAAACACTTTTAATATACATTAGTGAATTGCAAGAAGCCCTAGAAGAAGACAGGGGGAGAAAGGCATATCTCAGGAAGAAAAAGATAGATACTCTATCAAGGGGAGTCACCCATTCCCATTGATGTCAAAGGGGGAGAGAAATTAGGAGAGGAAGATCAAAAGCATGAAGTAAGGGGGAGCAACATTCGTAGGGGGAGTAAGTGTGTTTCCATCAATGCCAAAGGGGGAGATTGTTTGAATTTGGTTGTCATTGATGTCAATTCAAGCAACAACTAGAGGAAGCCTCACTTTTGATGAAGAAAATGACAAGGAAGATCAATGTTTTTGTAAGAAATACCATCATCATTTAATTGTCCTCGTTGTGCCAATTTGAACGATAGGTGGCATGCCACATAACTCCTCACGGTTGAGGAAATATGCCCCTTCAAAGTTGGAGCCCCAAATGGTATGACCAAGATGCCCCCTTTAAAGTGTTAAGGGAAATGTTATGATTGATCAAATATAAAACGAATATTAAGGAAATCCTTGAATGATCTATGTAGACCCAATCAACCTTTCGAATAGGGAATTTTCTAGCTGAAAATCAACTTCTAAAGGAGGATTGTGTTAAGAAACTTTAATTGTGAAAATGATCCAAAAATGGTGATCAAGTCGGCTTAGTCAGAATGATAATTTGAAAATTTAAATTAGTGATTTTTGGGACAAGTTAGCTCCATGTATTAGGGCATGCCGACCCCCCTTTTATGCCCCCTCTTTCTACTATAAATAAGAGTTTGGTTGCCCTCCCTGGAGCAAGACTCTAATGCTTATTATCTAATAAGTTCATTTTGATTTTTGAGGTCTGTAATGTCACACCTATATTGAGAGTGAGGTAGAGTTGTTTGGGCTTAAGTGTTGCATTATTTATGGTGATTTTCAATGTTGTTATGAGGCAAATTGCGGATTTTCCTAAGGTTCTTTCAAGGCACTTCACTGAGGTTGCTAGGTTGTGTCTAAGGCCTAATTTTAGCCCTCTTCTGAGGCATTATGTAGCAGCTCACCCCACCCCTTTTTGGAGGCAACATTTGAACTTTTTGGACCTAAATTTTATGGAATATCTCGACCCTTCTGAGGCTCGTTCTATGGAGTATTTTGGTGTTATATGAGGCCTATTATAAGTTTTAATTTGGACCCTCCTGAGGCCTATTTCAACTCTGAGGCATAGGCTATCTGAGTTGTGTTAAATGTCATTTTATGAGGCTTATTCGGTGCATTCCGAGGCCTATTCATAGGCTCAATTTCGGTCCCCTCCTGAGGCTATTTTATAATTCAAAATTCGAGTTTTTCTAAGGTCTGATTAAAGTATATTTTAAGCTTTTGTCTGAGCACATTTTTGCTAATTTTGAGGTCATCAGCTGAGGTTTTTTTACATACTATTTAAGGGTTATTTATGGGCCTTGTGAAGACAAGTTTTAAGGCCTATTTAAGGCACTGTTGTGATCGAATTTGAGGAGATATTACGAGGCAAAATAACCTTAGCTTGATTTTGAAAGATGCTTTGAATTTAAGGACTAGTATGAGGAGGTATTACAACAGAGGCTGAGTGCTTTCAAGTCCAATTTAAGGCCTTTCTAATTCCTATAGAAGTTGTAACAAATAGAAGGGAAACGAGGCCGTAAACAAGGGAAGCCAAAGACCACATTGTTAAGAGACTATGTTGAGGCTTGCCTTGGCCATAAAAGGGAAGAACTTGTAGGCATAATCACAAGGCTATGTTGACAGAAGATAAAGGTTGATAAGTGCATCTTCAAGGTCATAACTCTTGTCAAAACTAAAACAAATACCTTAAATTGTGGTATGATAAAATCTCGCTTTCAGATGCCTTGAGGTGTGAGGTTGAATCTGAGTTTTGTTTGACTATCGTTATCATTAAAAGATCTCCGCATAATGCCAATTGTAGCATTACTTTAAGGACTTGATCTAAGAAGATATTGCCTTGTGTTGTCATAAGAACTTGTTGATGCTTGTACTCCTAAAGAGGGCATTGTTGTTGGAAAATGCTAGGGTTGCCAATTTAAGTAACTAAATGTATTTTTGAGATATTATAATCACAAGGCCGATAAAAGGTTTGTGTTCGTAGAGGCTCTATTAAATATTAGACTTGAAGGTTCTGTTTGATTGTGTCAATGCAAATGTGTTAGCACCAGTATGTTAAACATTTCAGGAGCCAAGCTTGTGAAAGTGTTGTTATAGCAATCAAGTTGCAGAGTTTTGTTGATCATAGATATGCTACCTCAAGTATGTGTTGTTCTTGGATACATTTTTTATGACGCTGAATAGTGAGAGTATGATGTGGTTGTTGAATTGATGAGCTAGGGTTTTCACGCATAAACCTTGTACATGCTTATTACGTGCAAGGGTATTGAGTGGTGATACTGAAGAGTATGTTGCCATATGAGATGATTGAGTAGAATGGTACGATGAGTAAGGTGTTGTGTGAGCTTATCAAAGTTTGACACACTAAAGCCGAGACTTGATGTTATTAATGAGCAAGGGTTTACTATTGCTAATTTTGGCTTGGTAACCAAATTGTCTTGTTTACTGGATATCATTGGTAAAATGGTGTTATTAAAGTAGATTTGATTATTGAGCATAGGTGGATCCAATTTGAAAATTGTTTGAAGGTCAAAGCCTTTAGGGCAAGTGGTGGCTTGCTGAGTAGGGTAGCAGGGTGGTGCAAGGTGGAGATTGGACTGTACTTAAGGTTTGAGCCTGAAAACACTTCAAGATGGTAGGGTGGTGCTAGGGTAGGTTGGTGCTTGTGCAAGGTGTTGGGGCATAATCTCAGTTGGAGTTGATAAAGCCAAGGGTGTTAGAGCATCCTTTCAGTTGGAGCTAATAAACCAGGGGGTTTAAGCCTCATTCAAGTCGTTGTTGGTAAATGAGGGAGTTGAATCTTCCTTTAGGTTGGAGCCTGTAAACGAGGGTGTTGGTGCCTCCTTCAGTTGGTTCTATAAATCTTGGAAGTTGGTGCTTCTTGTTGATGTAATTTTCAAGACGTATATTAAAAGTGTTCAGTGGTTTTTTTCTTGGAAGGGTTTCCACCTAAAAATTCTTATGTAGTGTTCATGTGATGTGATGTTGATTTATGTCTTGATATGATGCTAATGATATTTAATGCTTTGTGAATTTAAAATTAATTAACTGAAGTGGAATACTAATTCACCCCCTCTCAGTATTTCCAATAAATCGTTCAAGTTGTAGCATATCTCCACAAAGAATTATCTTTCTATCATTTGTAATCCTTTTCCTTTATTCCAATAGAAAACACTTTTTCATTGAACCTCCTCTAACTGATTTCATTTCTTAATTTTATGAAAATAAAAGAGTATTTTAGGGAAAATGATATATCACAAATCTTTTAGTTAAATATAACTAGGGCCTGGCTCGACTCTTTTTCCATTTATTAAATATTCACATTTCACCTTTGAAATCTCATTTAAAAGAAATAAATAAGCAAGTAAATATAAAATGGTAGCATATCATATATCGTAGACAAAATCATGACATCATCATCACGTAACCTTGTGTCTCCCTTTTATATATATATATAATGTCAATAAGTATCATCATGTTCAAAATATTGTGTACCAAATGTTAGAAAATAACAATAAATAAAAGTCACCATGTCTTTGGGTGTAAATTTAGAATGACATCTCCCCTTTTCCCTTCACTTTTTTATAAGTGTAGAACTTTTAGAAGCGAAAGTAGAATCAATGGAGCCAAGTAAGATTTGACCATGGATTTATTTCCTTTGTCTTCTAAGATTACATGGATGGATTGTTTTGGAAGGGACTTGGTAAATGAGGCACTTGAAGGGATCACATGATCTAAAATAGAGGTAGATGAAACATGAATAAACATGACATTCCAACTTACAATACTAGAAGCATATTGGGCAAGTTGAGGATCAAGCATCTTCTTCATACCAAATTATAATATCAATATTATTATGGGTGTCAATTCCATGTTGAATAATAATAAAAAATATACATATGCTTTTTTAGTAAAGTAAAAAGAAATTATAAATGAAAGGAATTTTATTTTATTTATTTTTATTTTTTATTTTTTATTTTATTTTATTTAATTTTTAAATAAAAAATTATATATAATTACAATTTTTAATAAAATAGAAAGAAATTATAAATCTCTTATATATATATATATATATATATATTATATATATATATATATATATATATTTTGTTGGGATTATGCATTCGGTATTTTGTTGGCTATCTACTAAATTTAATCAAACAAAGAAGAAATATTTTTCAATTAACAAAGTGCAACTCTTAAAAATATTTTTCTATTTTTTACAATTTATTTTATATCTCTTAAGGGATTGGTTGTCAATTTGGACATGTTATTGCATAATACTTCAAATAACTAGCCTACATGTGTCATATGATATTTTGTTTTTATTTTTATTTCATTTCATAATTGAGTGAGACATCTCATAATTAAGTAATCTATACATTTCTTTATTTAAAGGCGACAAATTAATTTTTATATTAATTAAAAATCCAAGAGTACATGGGTCACATTAGTTTTTGTTTTTATTTTTATTTTTATTGCATTCCATAATTGAGTGACACATTTCATAATTAAGTAATTGATACATTTTTTTTCATAATTAAGTAATTGATACATTTCTTTATTCAAATGTGGCAAAAAAAAATTTGACAAAATATTTTTTATATTATTAAAAATCCAAGAATACACGGGTCACATCAGATTTTGTTTATGTTTTTATTGCATTCTATAATTGAGTGAGATATCTCATTAATAAGTAATTAATACCTTTCTTTATTCAAAAGTGGCAAATTATTTTTTATATTAATTAAAATAACATCAGAAATGTTTAATAATTTTGTAATCTCTATAATAAAATAAAAATTAAAAATTAACATTTTTTTTTAAAATTATATATTGAATGAGTCACAAATATATTTTACCATTCTATATTTACTATATAATTAAACATTAATATTTAAAATCTAAAAATACATTATATTTAAAATAATGTCTATAAATAATACATTATTAATTTCTTATTTTTTAAATAAAATGTATATTAAATAATAATTTTAATATTTTAAAAACAAAAAAAACAAATATAACCAGAATATATTTTACATTATATTAGAGCACATTACTAATTTTTTAATATATTATAATATAATAAATAATTTCATTATTTATCATAAAAATAAGAAAAAACAACTATATAACACTTGTTTAAATTTTTTTATTTTTATTTTTCCAAATACGACACTAAAACATCTCAACGAACTACACTCGAGTCTTTCAGCTCAATAAAACCCAATGAATACTGACAAATTGTAGTGTCTTTCAGAGCAATAAAACGCAATCAATAACTCACAAAATTCAACGGGCAAGGTTGAAAGGAAAAACAATATGACCTCAACCACCTTCAGCCATCTGGCCATACGCATTAGTTAAACACACCACTTTTCCCCTGGACATCCCCCCGGCTACAACTATCTGAGCAAGTCACATACCATGGATGGATGACTTACACCTAATAAAGTACACTATCGTTGCGTACTTAGCGAGGAATAAACAGTGATGCAAGGGCAAGAGAATCTCACTCTTCGGCAAACGTGCACCTGCAGGCCAGCGAGAAAATGGGGAAGGATAGGGCCATTGTAGTTCTGGTAACCTTCTGTTGTTAGCAGCCTTGTCTGATACACTCAGAGGCTTTCGCATTCGGACTTGCAAAGTTGGTTTACTCAAATTATATTCTTCGTCAAGTTCTTTGAGGGTTTTTAGGGAGGACTCTGGACTCGATCCGGACCCTTGCTGGTTTCTTCAGATAAGGCGCAATAAATCATTTATTGGGGTGCAATCGACGCTGTATAGAAGAAATCCCGGGATTCAGTCACTTATAATTACGGGCTATTGTTTGGTATTGCGCGGTTCCTGCAGAGAAAATGGACAGCAGCAGCAGCAGCATTGAAATTACGCGGCGCCGCTTGGAAACGATCGGCGGACATTTAAATTCTGTCGAATCCGAATTAATTGGACAACTTAAGATAAACTGCACTTCCGAAGAAATTTCTGCGGGTAAGCTTTATCTTTTTCTTTCTTTGATATGATTTTTTTTTTCGATTGTTCCCCTCTCAGTATTAGAATGAAATATAATAAGCTTACACCATATAAGAATCTTTCGTCAATTATTCCCCATCTCCTCTTGAAGAGTATTAAACTCAAATGCAATCGATTTTGATTAAGATCCCAAGTATCTCTCCCGCAAAATTCTTCCGTTTTGTCATCACTTGTATCTAGCGGCCCCGATCGTTTACGACGACCACATGCCGATCGCATCATTGAAGATTTGAAGACATCTCATAGCTCGGGAAATTAATATAAAAAGTTCTATATATTTATGAAACGAATTCAATCCGTATTACATCTAATTCAAATTCAAAGCCATATTCCTCGTAAAGTATATTATTTAACCATATACGTATGTCAAAGGCTTATTCAAATTTCAGTTTGAACCGTGTCTTTGCAACCAGACCAATGAATTGAAAAAATTATTGTTAACTTTTACTTGTTACGTGTTAGAAAATATTGTTTGCATTTACATAGATCTATACATCAATAGCAAACACACACATTGGTTCGTACTCGATCACAAATACAGAGAAAAGACACGGAAATAATGGATAGAAGAAAAGTTTCATCAATAATTTTCCTGTACGCGATTTCACTCTGTATACGGCACAAATCCTCTTTCATATGTTTTCTTGGGTTTGCTGAATGCCTCTTTTTGACAAGAGAGCGGAGTGGAACTCCATTACAATATGAGCTTTACCATGCAATACCCTTTGACTACAAAGCCGTGACTGAGATGTATACCAGAGCATATAACGCAGTACAGGCCAAAGAACAGGAATTCTGGAATCTGGATTTAAATGTGGAAGGAAGGAAAGGCTTGATGGAAGATTGCGGCGTGTATTATTTAGTGATAAAAGTGAGTGTGATTCGTTACATATCAACTCAATGGGACTGTGGCGTGCATTGTTTAGTGATAAAAGTGCATGTGGTTCGTTACATTCTCAAGTCAAATAGTTAAAGGATATTTTAGATGGATCTCGGATCAATCCAAAGCTCTATCTATTACTAATGGGCCCAATATAACTATCAGAGAAAGAACAGTGAACTGTGTAAGAACCTCTAGATCCTTTTCATTTTCTTTTGCTGCACAATTATAGGAAGGAAAGTGAATGTAGAGACAGAAAAGTTGCAGCGAAAAATAAAACTCTGTTCAGCATCGTTTCACAAATCTGAAATGATGTTTATACACAATATAAATGAGGGAAATTGCATCTCTATCCATTGATATATTAAAATGTATGTGTACATGAATTCACACAAGCAAAACTTGAAACTCCAACTGTCACTGCAGCCAAACATTTCAGCTCCCTGAAGTTGGATTTATTCATTATGTACACTGTATGACTGTGCAGTTACAACACTCCCACTCAGTTGAGAGTGTATAGAGTCATGCTGCTGAGCCCATTCCAAAGCCTTCCCTAGAAAATGTTCTAGATCCATTGCATACTTCTGATGCTTTACCCGAATACTCTCAAGTGTTTTTTCAACAATTTAACAAATGAAGGTTCTGATTGTGGCATGTCAGAGTGTAATCCTAGAACATTTTTCGTCATCTCCAATCACTCATTGATCTTCTAATAACAGGTGGTTCAAAAATAATTTCCTCCACTTCTTCAGATTCACTGGTCTAGGTTATGACTTTACTACTTGATCATTCTCTTGATCAACGGTTTTTCTACCTTCAAACATGTAGGGGTTGGATCCAACCAATTGAAAACTATTATTTGAACTC
The DNA here is from genome assembly GCA_000404065.3 of Pinus taeda. NCBI lineage: Eukaryota > Viridiplantae > Streptophyta > Pinopsida > Pinales > Pinaceae > Pinus > Pinus taeda. The sequence goes on along the minus strand of APFE031324118.1, from coordinate 322,555 downwards.
AAGCCACTTTGTTGATGGTTTATGAACAGTCTGAGAATGAGTGTTTTGTGTGCTAATCATCTTAGAATATGAATGTGTATGATAGTTGCCTTAGTGAATTCTATAGCTGTCGCTCCTGTGCTTAAAGGGGTCAGTGAGTTTTTGAATATCTAATTCAGTCTCGCCTATCCTCTAAGATAAGAGGAGCTTTGTTGGCAACAGAAAGGGGACGTAATCCATTTATGAGTGATCCATTGTCGGCCGCATCCGGCCATATGGAGAGTCTGATTGATGCTTCTCTCCAGGCCGAAGGAAGGAAGGAAGAACGAACTGTTCAATAGGCTCTTCCTTTTTTCATTAATACCTCTTCTTTTGCTTTAGGCCATTTGTAGGGGTCATTTCAACATCCATTCATAGCCTCAAATGCCAATTTTCCATTAAGAATTAAGAATAGACTATCATCTGCAGTTAAGATAGACCTGTGTTAATATAGACCTGTATTTTAATATACATAAATAATAATCAGATTAAATATCTAATTTATTGAACCCTGCATCTAGTAACATGGATTCCCTTTTATGTTTAATGTGTTGGTTTCATTTTCTTCATGGAAATGACTAATATAAATACCTTTGAGAAATATTTGGTTGGGTAGCAAATGCATTTGATTATAATACGGAGAGCGTATTCAAATTTCCCATATGTTTCCCTCCTGCCTCCAAATTGAGTAATTGTAAGGATTTTTTTGAAACTACTGATATGACACTTTTTATTTGTCAATGATTTTTTACTTACCTTCATAATATCGTGACCATAAAATTGTTTCTAGTATCCGAATGCCGCTCGTAGATGGTTTAGATTTCTCTCACTGAGTAATTTAACAATTTCTCCTTCATCTATTCCAATTCTTCCTTCCCTAGCCCCATACAGTCTTTTTGCATCACATTCGGCCTGACAAATATTTACATTTCTCGATGGACATCGTTGTGCTTTTGCCAATGCAAAAAGAAGCTGCTTAGATGACCCGAGCCTCTGGATTTTGCCGATGGAAATCACATTTATGTATTTCACTTATACCAAGAAAGCAATACATATTGAAAGTCTGACCATGTCAATAATTGTAAAAATTTCTTACGTGGAGAGCAATACATGTTGAAAATCTGAACATGTCAATAATTGCACAAATTTCTTTAAATTATGGTACTGTAAATTTCACATATATTTGTCTAAATTCTATTAAGATTAGGTTTGGTTGATGTGCACTATTGAAATATTATATATCATAAAGATATTAAATTGCTAGGAAAATAATGTGTACTTTTATGTCTAGGGTAAAGATGTTATTTCAAAACACATGTTATTATACCTGCTGTCCCACATATTCTGCATTAGTTTTTATACTAATTACTTATTATTTGGGTTAAATCACAAAGCGTTTGTATTGTGTTGTTGTGTGGTCTGATGTGTACTATTGAAATATTATATATCATTAAGATATTAAATTATTGGGAAAATAATGTTATTACATGTTATTATACCTGTTGTCCCAGATATTATGCACTAGTTTTTATACTAATTACTTATTATTTGGCTTAAATCACAAAGCGTTTGTATTGTGTTGTTGTGGCAGACCCCCAGCTTGTATTGTTGTGGCAGACCTCGGCAGGGACTACCGCCACGGTAGTGGCTCCCTTGTTTGAAAAATAGGTCCTATAGGTTCTATTTGCCACGTTTGGTTTCCTGGTAATGTAAAAGGTAATTTTATTATATATGATATATTTAGAGAGGAAGAAGGAATCCATATAATGTTTATGTTTTCTAGGTTAAAGAAAAACAAGGTTTACATATCAAGAGTTTTAAAATTTTGTTGGGAGATTTATTTAGGGTTATACTGGATTTATGTTTGTTAGCTTGGTTTTATTCATTATTATGGATAATTTTTAGAGTGAGTTTAGGTTAGAGTTAATTTTAATATAGCATGGGAAAATAAATTATTTAAATGTAGAATATTGTTCTCAAGATTGTAATATAAGATGCTATCACTAAGATTGTATACTTGAGATTATGTTGATTGTGGATCCCAAAATATTTAGGATACTAAAGGGCATAAGTTGATTTTGTTTATGCCTAATTAATTTTTGAAATATTCTAGAATCTACAACATGCATAAAGATGGTATTATTGTACAAACTAGGTCAATGGTGGTCAAACTTAGAAGTCCCTTAATTTTTAACCTTACAGTTAGCTTTCACCCCCTCAACCCCTCTTATGAAAATTTAAACTTAAAAGCTAACCATAAACTAAGCCCCACAAAAACCAACTGATCTACTGTTCATGAATATGAGTACAAAAACAGCTACAATAAAAATAACAATAGACAAAGGTCAATCACAGCTAAATAAGCAATAAGCCTAAATCTTAAGTGTTATGACACATTGAGAGGTGAAAAATATTACCATCATAAATAGACTTAAGATTTCAGTAATATTTTTGTAATGGATATTCGACCAAGAAATGGAAGTTATTTGCAAGGATGTGATGGTTCAATATTGCTAGATAACACTCCAACTTTTGAGGGAGGGAAGAGAGCAGCTCCCAACCTCAATTCTATCTGTGGTTTCAAAGTCATAGATGCCATCAAAGAAAAGCTTGAATCTGCATGCCCTGGAAATGTTTCCTATGCTGATATACTTGCAGTGGTAGACTGAGATTAGTGGGTATGGTAAAATTTTATTGTCGTATTGCTGGAATTTTTATATATCATAAGCTTGCATTTATAAGATTGGAGATCTATTAATATTATAGATTAGTGACATTGAAGACATTGAAGAGTTATTTTTTGGTATGTGCAGAAAGGAGGGCCTTCATGGGAGGTGCTATTGGGGAGGAGGGATAACCTAATTTGATCCGGATTTAAATAGGAACGCAACAAAATACAGAGATAACCATATACACAAATATGCAGCGGAAATAATACTTCATTTCATTAATGGAAAATACTGAAATATGCTTACAACCAGAAATGGAAATAAACCAGCTAGGGCGATGGTAG
>APFE031324118.1:216808-314927 GCA_000404065.3 Pinus taeda | reverse complement strand
TAGACTTAGTAACTTTATCATTTAAAGTCACTTTTAAATTAGATTTTAACTTTATAAAAATTATAAAGTCACTTTAGGAGAAAAATTAAAATCTTTTGGACACTTTTCCCTAGGCCAAAGATCAAAGCTTAAGGGAACCACCTGTCCTCAGGTACCAAATTTCAACAAATTGGTACCTAGGTTGATTTAGACAATGTTGGGAAATCCTTCTGCTTTTTCTTTGACCTTTCTCCTATCATTTCGGTCAAAAGACCTCTCCATAGAGAGCTCCTTTTCAGTGGCTTCGTGGATCCCTTCCTTGTTGTCTTGACTTGTTGAGTTGTTTGGACGAAACCCACTATATGATTATCATCTTAAAAAACCGACCAATGCTCTTGATCATTGGGTATTGCAGGCCTAAAGATGACCTCCATTGCAAAATCTTCTAACTCAGTGATGTCCTCACTTTGTGATTACAATGTTGAAGCAACCACTGTGAGGATATCAACCATGGAATTCTCCTATCATGGAATAGTGTTAATGCCAAATGTTTCAAAACCTTCTATCCTATGTAATATGTGATTTTTCTACTTTTTCAGTTTCTCATTTTTGGCACTGAAAGCCCCCTTGACTTTCAAGTGTTGTATTCCTTTGCTGAGGGCCATGTCCAGGCCCAAAGCGAGGGCTTCATACCCAATGACATTGTTTGTGGAACCAAACACCAATCTATAAGAAAACAAAATGTGTATCTTTGGAGGGTGATATCAAAACAACACCTACCCCAAAGCTAGACTTTGAGCGTGCCCCATTGGAATACATTGTCCATACTCCATTTGCTTCTGGTTCAGTGGAAAAATCCTTTTGAGAAATCCTCCACTCTACACATCTGTAATCTTTTTCTATATCTTCATTTGAAGCTGCACAAAGTTGTTCAATTAAAGGTTGTCAAAGGTTTCCTAAATATAAGGGCGTAATAATTTTTTCCCACTGGAACTTTAATATTGGACATATCCATTTGGATGGTTCCCCCAAGAGAAAAAGGTCCATTTCCTAGACACTAACATTCCCCAAGCTTCAGATATGTCAATAACAATTACATGCTTGGTGATTTTCCTTTCAAGATATCCTTGCAAGTTGACAGACAAATTTTCAGTGATGCCACACACTTCTATGGCTTTAGAGTCAATTTCGCACACATTTCTATATTTCCTTGAGATTTCCAAGCCTAATTGCTTCATGATTTTTAATGGCATTATACTAGTTGACGATCCTGATTCAATCATGCAATCATGGAGGAGGAAACCATTTATTTCGAAGGTTATAAACATTGAGGGATGTCCCCATCAATTTGTCGAGTATAGAAGACAACATGTGGATCTACACTACCTGTATTGATTTCATGTTAATTTTAGATAACAATGGTATGTTCTATACTTAGCACAATTTACTTCAATGTTTCTTTAGCAGCCCAATAACAATTTCCAATTACTTCCAGTAGCAATCACATTGACAGTAAATGCAGATAGAACATAAAACAAATGCAGAAGAAAAGTGTAATGACCCATCTCGGACTATGGATAGAGTATTATTATTAGCATGCATACGAGACATACATATGATAGTTACATATGCATGCATCTCATGCACTGCACTAGTATCCATATTAAATTAAGAAGAATTCACAAGCATGAGATAAAATAATTAATTATTGAAAATACTAAAATAAATACCCAACTCGAAAGAATATATTGAATATATTAAGTAAGGTATTTATGTGTGTACCATCATCTTAATAGGTAACTATAGTTTATTATACAAATAAAAGATTAATGCAATATACTATACAAATTAAAAATGAAATATAATTTATACCAAATAAAATAATTGTATAAAAAAATAAAGAAATTAGAATATATATATATCTCAAAAGGGGGAAAAAAAAATATTATATACAACAAAGGAAATGTGTGTTATATATATATATATATATATATATGATATATATATATACATCGTAAATAAAATTATCATAGGTAAAATAATAGAAAGGACTATATATGCATTATATCACACCTAAACCAAGAAAAGTAATTAAAGCTTGACGCATCATTACATTTAAGAAGAAGGTGGTTTATATTATATGGACAGGTTTCAAAACAAAGGAGATTGTAAACTTGTCACCGGGAGGAAGGACCACCGCAGAGGGGATTAAACAACAGGTAACCGAGTATGATTTGGGGAAAGGATTCGATGAAGAGGCGGTGAGGAGAGGAGGAAAAAGTGGATAGAAGGGGAATATAAGGGGATAGAAGGACATGAAGGAGGGAGAGGAGGAAAAAGTGACAAAACCTGAGGAATGAGCTTGAGGTAGGAGAAATTTGTAAAACTGAGCTTTTGTTCTTGGAGTTTTGGGCACGGGGGCTAGAAGACCTCAATTTCAAAGTCTTTTGGATTTGGGAACTGTCTAGGTTGATCCCAGATAGGCTGGGTGGAAATGGTCAGTTTGCTAAGAGGAGTGGATTTGGAGCAACAACAGCTGGAATCGACTCCAAACGAGATTTCCAATAAGTACCTACATTTAAAATTCTGGGTTTCAGTTAAATTTCTGGTTAATTGAAAAAACAAAGCATTTCAACAAGCCAAGACAAGAGTACACCAGATTTGGCGGATGTCAGGGAAAAACCCCAATGTGGGGAAAACCCTTTGATCAAATCTTCTTATTATTATTCAATAGTTCAACAGAGAGAGAGAGAGTACAAAATTCAAATAGACTAGCCCAATACAAAGTCAAATTAGCTCTGTCAAACTCTGCAATCAACTACAATCAAACTTCAGCCCTAACCAGAAAGTCAACTTTAGTCAAAACAACAGTAAAACACCTCCTTTGAAGCTCGGTCAAAGGCAGTTAAATTCGACCTCGTCAAAGTCAACCCAAAACAATCACAAAAACTTTGGTCAAACTCGGTCAACCTACGGTTAGCTCTGCGGTCAAACAAACATGCGGTTAACATAGGTCAAACAACTCCAAAATCCTCTATTTCTATGCCAGTCAATGCGACCTTTAAAGAAATTGAAATTCTGCCCTCAAAACAGGTCAAAATCTGCTCAGTCAGCGTTGGTCCTGAAGTCTGAAATTCGGCCTGTAATTTTCTGCCCAGAAAATCATCCTCCTTGCCACACATGTGAGAGAGAGAGAGGTTGCCCAGGCTGTATGAACCAAACTGATGAAGAGAGAGAAGAATGTGTGAGTCATGGATGTCCAAATGAGGTGTGAGGTCTCTCTATTTATACACTTCGTTGTAGGTGAAGAGACACATCCATTGGGCTTCTTGAGCCTACATTACGCTGAGGCCGACCTGAACAATTTGCACATGTGTGGTCATAAATTCAAAATAACACTTCTACTTGTCCAAATGAGATGATCTTTATATCAATCTTGGACCTCTCAAAAAGAGGAATCCAATGCAATCATCATCTCCATCAAATAAGCTGTCCTAAGGTGGAATTTGGCCCTAGTTGCCAATTTTAACACTCTCTCTCAACTAGGGAGAATTCCACCTGCCAATCCATCTGTCATCATCATGCCATCCTGTTGTCATGTACCATCTCTGTCGTCTCTGCTCTATTGAACCATGAAGTAATAATGAAGAAGAATTGATCGAGAGTGAGTCATAAGACCTTACCACTCTCCATTGACAAAAGTCAGTCCAGAGGTAGAACTTCAAATGATCCCAGATCAAGTTGTTGAACATGATGCATCCTAGTCATAGGGAGTACGACAGTACATGATGCGTCCATCGATAGTGTTATGGTCCTTAACCACTTTTCCGAACTCATTGGCTAGATGAGAGGTACTTCCCATGAGTCTCGAACTCCATGGGTAGAATGTATGCTGGGACATCGATAGGAGAAGGTGAACAACTCATCTGCTCATATGCCATAGGAGAAGGTGAACCACTCATCCTATGCATATGTCAATTGTAGGAGAAGGTGAACTACTCACCCTACATACATGTGTCCGCAATCGTAGGGGAAGGGGAACTACTCACCCTACACACATGTTAACCATCATGGGGTATCACAGGGGAAGGTGAACCACTCACCTTGTACATAGCGCACCACTAGGGGAAGGTGAACCATTCAGCCTATGGTCGCTCATAGCTCCAAGAAGTACCCCAAACCCCCAGGAGTTCCCAGAGCTCAGTGTCCAACTCGTTTGGGACTCTCATAGGAGGGTCTTTCCACGATGACTCCAAGTCACTCACAGAAGGCCAAGAATTTTACCTTCCCTGAGGGCTTCGTGAGAATGTCTGCGATCTGCTCATCCATCTTGATGTGATGGAGCCTTATTGCTGTTTGTTGTACCATATCCCTGATAAAGTGGTACCTGATATCAATGTGCTTGGAGTGGTTGTGGAACACGTGATTCTCTGAAAGGCGAATCTCACTTCAGTTGTCGCAGAAGATCATGGTGGTATCCAACACGTGTTCAAATAGCTCACTGAAGAGCTTCCTCAACCAAACATCTTCACAACAGGCCATACTAACAGCAATGTATTCGGCCTCGACGGTGCTTAAAGCAACCAATTTCTGCTTCCCGCTCATCCAAGATATTGAAGTAGATCCCAAAGAGAAGCAACACCCAGACGTGCTCTTATGATCCACCACACTGCCAGCCTAGTCAGAATCAGTATATCCATGTAGCTTCAAATTCCAAGCAGTGTATCTCAAACCATAGTTGATTGTGCCACGAAGATATCTCTAGAGATTCTTTGTAGCAATCCAATGTATGTGATGAGGCTCGACCATAATTGACTCAATGTATTCACAGCGAAGCATATGTCCAGACGAGAGTTTACCAAGAACATCAGGGCCCCCACAAGTTGTTGATACTCGGAAGGATTTGTCAATGCGGGCCCAACAACACTTCTACATAGCATCTTGAAGTTGAGTTCCATCGGAGTAGACACAGACTTGCATTCCACCATTCCACATCTCTTGAGTAGCTTCACAATGTATTTTCTTCAAGAAAGGAAAATATCACCTAGATTTTTCCAGACCTCCAAGCCTAGGAAGTAGTGCATTAAACCTAGGTCCTTCATCTCAAATTCGGAAGCCAACTCCCTCTCGCATTGATAAATGAGAGGGTCTGCACCTGTTAGAAAAAGACCATTCACATAAAGAACTAGAATGAGAGGCCTGTCCTTTTCAACCTTGAAGTATAGGTTCGGGTCAACTTCACTCTTTGTAAAACCCAACCTCATAAGATAGCTATCAATCCTCTCATACCAAGCCCTAGGGGCTTCAACCCATTGAGGGCTTTCTTCAACCTACATACATGTGTCTTTTGATCTTGAACTTCGAACCCCTTAAGTTGCTCTACATAGACTTCCTCCTTAAACAAGCCATGCAAGAAGGTAGTTTTGACATCCATTTGGTGTAGGCTCCATCGTTGAGAGGCAGCAAGAGCAATGATGGATCAAATAGTGGTGTATCGGGCAACCAGTGCAAATATCTCGTGATAGTCCACTCCTTTCTTTTGAGAGAAGCCTCGAGCAATGAACCTGGCCTTGAACTTTTTAACACTCCCATCAACTTTATGTTTGATTTTGTAAATCCATTTTGAAGTGACCACTAACTTGTCCTTGGGTCTAGGAACCACATCCCAGACATCATTCTTCATGATCGATTCATATTCCTCATTCATTGCATCCTTCCAAACTTGGTGCTTTACGTCTTCTTCGAACGTACATGGCTCAGATTGAACAATGGTACTCATAGCAGCTAAGTACCCTTGGTACCTGTTCGACTTCTTGCTTTCACGAAATGTCCCCTTTGGTGCAACAAGTCTTTCAGCATCTTCAAGGGTATCTTTGAGCCACAAAGGTCTTTTCCTTGAGGTAGAGGGCTCACCAAGAGGTGGATCAATGGGATCCATCGGGCCTTCAACATCGGGCATCGGATCATCTGTCAGAGATTGATCCTTCTTTCCTGCATCATCATCATCATTGCCCTTCATAGGGATAGGAAGATCTCTGACTTTCCCAAGGGAAGAATCTTCATCGAAGGTGACATCATGACTTATTTCCACTTCTCTTTGACCAGACACATAGATTCTATATGCTTTTAAAGTTTCACTGTAGCGCACAAAAGTTCCTTTCTTCCAGATGCATCTAGCTTGTTTCCTTTCTCTTTCGACACATGAAAATATACGGGACAACCAAAAATTCTAAAATGAGAAACATAAAGTCTCTTACTGGTGAAAACTTCTTCAGGTGTCTTGAAGTCCAATGCTTCATGCAGGCACCTATTTTGAACATATACAGTGGTGTTGGAAGCTTCTCTCCATAAGAACTTCGGTAGGCCTTGGTCATGAAGCATAGCACAAGTAGCTTCCATGATGGTTCGATTCTTCCTTTCGGCAACTCCATTTTTCTGAGGAGTATATGCAGTAGTGGTCTCCCTCTTAATGCCAGCTTCTGTACAACAGTCATTAAATTCATTTGACTCATATTCAGTTCCATTATCGGTCCTCAATATTTTGATCTTCTTCCCTGTTTGATTCTCGACCAAGGCTTTGAAAGAGCGGAACCATTTGAACACTTCATCTTTCTTCTTCAAGAAATAGATCCATGTTTTGTGAGAGAAGTCATACACAAAAATTGCATAGTACAAGTATCCTCCTAAAGATGTTACGGACAACATACCTGATAGATCATAATGGACCAATTGAAGAATATTGGTAGTTTGACTTTCACTTGAAGGGAATGGTCCCCTTGTATGTTTTCCAGCTGCACAACCTTGAAAAACTCCTGCATAATCTATGTTGAATTCGGGCATACCTGTGACCATCTTCCTTAATCAGGTAAGGCTTTGGAATGAAGGTGAGCAAATCTTCGGTGCCATAATTCAGATTGAAGAGTAGTATTGCAAGTTATAGCTCCCAAAGGATTTCCTCCAACTTGATACAGAACTTCAACCCTAAATCCAAGTGTAAATGCATCTTTCAGGTTCCTTTGCCAAACACGTACCTTCCCATCAATGAATCTCACCTTGAAACCTTTATCTTCCATCACAAAAATAGATACCAGGTTCTTTTTCAAATCAAGTACATACAATACTTCTCGTAGATGAAGGGTTTGACCTTGATTTAAGTGAAGAGTGACAATCCCTATCCCTTTCACGAGGTAGGTGGCATTGTCTCCAAGTATGATCTCCAAATTTGTCTTCTTATCAATCAAATTTGAGAGGGCCTCCTTGTACCTAGTGAAGTGCTCTGAGGCACCACTATCAATCAACCAATGGTCCAATGTATCTGGAGGAGAGGCAGTGGTGAGGGCAGAAATAAGATAAAATTCTTTTTGCTTATTTACAACATTAGTTTCCCCATACTTGGATTTTCTTGATCTTTTGGGAGGACAACCGTTTCCATATCAAGCAACGGGAGCATTCCTCTTTCCTTTGTTGTTGAACTTGTTGTTCCTTTGATTTCCATTGCCTTTGTAGTTGTTGTGGTTGTTGTGGTCATCATCCCTTGGAGTATCCTTCTTCTGAGGACACTATCTAGCATAGTGGCCAAACCTGTTGAAATTGAAGCATCTTCCTTTTCTTCCTTCTTTGAATACCGACTTAAATCCTTGACCTTGTCTTCTTGGACCAACATTGTTCTTCCTTTTAGCATGAGCGGAGAAAGCGGTAGGATTATTTCCATTTGAGGGCTTATCTCTTTACATCATCCTTATTTCTTCTTGAGTGCATCTAGCTAATAATTCATCAGAACACGAAATCCTATCATTGTTGAGGATTGTGGTGTTAAACACATCCCATTCTCTTGTAAGACCTCCAAGTGCAATAAGAGTGAGCTCCCTGTCACCAACAACTTCTCCAATAGATAGGAGATCATTCTTGATTTCGGTAATCCTCATGAAGTAGGATTGAATGGACTCTCCTTTCTCCATCTTGATGTCTTTCAACTTGTTCTTGAGAAAGAGGACTTGATTTGCATTGTTTACTGTGAACATCCCAACCAGCTTGTCATAGATCTCCTTAGATGTTTCCAAGTCAGAAATGTAGGCAACCAAAGGCTTGTGAATGAAATCTACGATAATTTTCTTAGCTTTGACCTCACCTTTCTTGTACTTTGTTTTTGTAGCAGCAGGTGTGCTAAATTTGGCAACTAGGGCCGAACTTCACCTTGGATAGCTCATATGAGGCAGTTGGTATTTTTATTGGATTCCTCTCTCCAAGAGGTGTAGGGTTGATCTAAAGATCATCCCATTTTGACATGTAAAAATGGAGTTATGAATTTATTTTGATTATGGACAAATTATCAAGGTCGGCCAACCATCAAATTAGCATCCTCAAGCCCTCAACGTTGCATATAAATACAAGGAGCCTCCTCCTCATTTTGGCATCTCACACATTCATTCTTCTCTCTCCTTCATTATTTGGGTACAAATCTTCTGAGGCTTCTCTCTCTCCACACTTGCGAAGAAAGGACTATTCTTTTGCTGTCCCTGTGTTGACAAGCGTTGGCTGAAAGTTGCAGGATGCTATTTTGACTAGCGTTGACCGAAAGTTGCAAGAAGCTATTTTGACTAGCGTTGACCAATGTTGACCATATTTGACTGTGGTTTTGTGTGGGGCATTTCTGTTTGGGTAGGCTGCAGTTTTGGGCACAAATTCGAGGTTGTTTGACCTCTATTTGACCAGCGTTGACTGTGCTAGGGCTTGTTGCTGTGTTGACTTTCGTTGACCAGTTTTGACTAGATATTTTCGGATTGTTTTTGGGCTGATTTGACTTGCTGTTGGAGGCCAAGTTGACCAAGTTTAACCAAGCTGTTTTGGAGCTCAAAATCTGTACTGTTGACAACGTTGACTTTCTGGTTAGGGCCTTCTGTTTCTGCTTTTTGACTGGACAAATTTCACTTTGATTGTGCAAGTGAGTATTGCATATTGTACTCTCTCTCTGTTGAACTTTTGAAGAATAATAAGAAGAATAGATCAATGGGTTTCCCCACATTGGGGTTTGTCCCTCGCTGGTGCCACATCTTGTGTCCTCTTGTCTTGGCTTGTCTTCTATTGTTTTTATTTATGTTCTATTTGCATTTATTTTCATGTTAATGTGATTGCTAATTTGGAAACTGATATTGGGCTAATAAAAAAATTGAAGTAAATTGCTCTTAAGCATAGAACATACTATTGTTATCTAAAATTAACATGGTATCAGAGTTGAGGTGAAGACAAAGCCCAAGCAAGAGTGAAAATAGCAATCATTGAGAAGAAAAATCACTGAGATTTGTTGGACAAAGACAAGAGTTAGTGGCCTCGACATCCTACTTCAAGTTTGATGACAAGCTTCATGATAAGTCTGATTATCATGCATGGAAGATGTCTCTTGATTTGACTTTAGAAGAGCAAGATGTTATGGATTATGTGTAGGGAAAGATTTCAGAACCTCCTTCAAATGCATCGGTTGCTGCTAAGACAAAGTACAAGAAGGGTGAAGTCAAAGCCAAGAAGATCATCAAGGATTCTATTCAAAAGCATTTAGTTGCTTACATCTCCGATTTGAACACATCAAAGGAGATATATGACAGGTTGGTTGGCTTGTTTAAATCTAGCAATGCAAACCAAGTTCTTTTCCTCAAGAACAAGCTAAAGGATATAAAGAAGGGAAGAAATGAAGATATTCAATCCTACTTCATGAAGATTATTGAGATAGAAAATGATCTTCTTTCGATTGGAGAAGCTATTGCTGATAGGGAGCTTACTCTCATTGCCCTTAGAGGACTCCCTCATGAATGGCACGTGTTCAACACTACTATTCTTAACAACGACATGATCCCAGGTTTCGAAGAATTTTCAGGGGCAACAACAATCAAAGGAATGACAGATTCAACAACTGAGGAAAAAGAAATGCTCCCACTCCTCATCAAGGAAATGGTCGCCCTCCCAAGAGATCAAGAAACACCAGGTATGATGAATCTAATGTTGTTGATAACAAGCAAAAATAATTTTATCTTATATCTGCCCTCTCTACTGCATCTCCTCTAGACACCTTGGCAAATTGGTTGATTGATAGCGGCGCCTCAAGGCATTTCACTGGGTACAAGGAAACTCTTTCAATTTTCGAAATTACCCTTAGAGACAATGCCACCCATCCCGTGAAGGGAGTTGGGAGTGTTACTCTTCAATTGAATCAAGGTAACAACATTCATCTACAAGAAGTACTATATGTACCCGATCTAATGAAGAACCTGATATCTATCTCGATTCTCAACGATGGAGGACAAAGGATTTAAGGTGGCATTCATCGATGGAAAGGTACATCTGTGGAATAAAAATTTCAAAGATGCATTTACACTTGGATTCATGGTTGATAGCCTATATCAAGTTGGAGGAAGTCTATTGAAAGCTATGTCTTGCGACACATCACCTCAATCCGAATTATGGCACCAGAGGTTTGCTCATCTACATTATAAGGCTCTACCCGATGTGAGGAATATTAGAATAATACTATTTTAGTTTAATGCTCATTCTTTTAGCTGTTGCTAATTTTATTCTTTTAGCAGTTTCTTAGATGAAACTGATTCTTTACATAGAAACTTGATGTTTCTATCTTTGTAAATATCTCTGTATTATTATTGAGTATTGTTGCTCAATCAATTCAATCAATTCATTTTGGAAATCCATATGTGTGTTTCGCACTGTTTTATGGTATCAGAGCCAGAAAAAGAGATTTCTTGAGCAGTTATTCTCTCTGCATCCTAATCTCTTCTATTCTTTCTGTCAATCCTTTCTAAGGTCGAGCCCTCTGTAAGCCAGATAGCCTTCACTGAGTCTTAGCTTTGGCTCTGCTCACTGTGATAAAAGCTTACAGTCCTCTATCTCGATACAGAAGTGGATTCTTTGTTTTGTGGAATTACGAGAGCCGAGGGCTCTGCGAATTTTTTTTTTTTTTTTTTGCACGTTCTTTATTGGGCATTTTGCTGGACGAAATTTGTTTTTAACTGTGGTCTCCCGCAGTTACGATTACAGAACCAAGTATAAATTCTTCCGCCGCATCACAGCCCAACCCATTTATCTCAGAAGTGCAGAATTCTATGGAAACCCTTGGAAGCGGAGACCGCAAAGAATTCAAAGCGGTGCATATCATTTCAAATTTAAAGAACGCCTCGTAAGTGCTGCTGCGGAAATAGTGAATGGTCAAAGCAATCAAGGGTTCACGGGTGTAATCGAGATCGAGAAAGTCACACCACTCATATCTTTATTTGCCTCGAAGAGCTCGAAGGGAATACTGCCTGTAGCGTGAAAGCCAGTACACTGTTAAAATGCGTTTTGATGTGGATGGATTTCTGGAGGAAAGCGATTCTTGTGTCGTTTTCTGCTCTTGATCAAATGAGACCCTGAGTTTGATAGCGTGACCGTGTTTGACCGTGTTTGATAGCAGCATCGGGAAAAGTTAAAACAGTTCCATTACCACTTATCAAAATTTTGTGCCACAGTCAGGGGACGCCAAGCAATAATGACAACCCTCGTAACATCATTTCGCCAAATTTATGCCACAGTCAGCACTCGGCCCCACAAATTTGTGCCTCTGTCAGGTTTTTTTTTTTCGTCACGAAATTCTTGTTTCAGCCGTTACGAGTAGTTGAATTGTTTGAGTCTTCGATTGCATATGAGATTTCTTCATTTGTGATTTTCGTGAGGGGTTTTGCTGCCGCCTCTTGGTTTCCTGAGGGGATAGCTGAGGATTTTACTGGATCGTAGTCGTTTCCAGGCTTAAATCATCAGTTTTATATACGTGGGCCTGTATATACACTCGAGCTGTGCATCAAATTCAAATAAATATCAGAATGTTTTGTCTAGTAATTTGTTTAAGAAGCTCATGAGTCACGTCATCCAGGTAAGTAAAATATTGGAACTTGATCCGTGAAAGTCATAGGCTACCAATATTATAGCCCTTTCAAAAATCAGGGAATTCTGGCTTACTGTTAGTTAGGCGGCTTCATATTTAAGCAGTTGTCTGCTATCATGTCAAAAAGTTCCTGTCTCTGCTTAAATTCGAACTTTGCAGCCTCTATTTCTATTTGAAGCTTCTTACCTACAACTTCATTCTCTGCCTGAAGATTTGCCTAAGTTGTAGTTCCTCCCCTCCCTCTGATAAAGGCAATGCATCTACCAAGGCATCAAACTGTTTAGCTGCCTGCACTAGAGAAGTGGTCATTGCCTTGGGTTGTTCTGCCACTGTAGCAGGGTCTTCTGTTGAGGTTCATATTCTTTGTCCACATATTGGTCAATTTTTTCTTGGCTGAGTAGATTAAAACTGCTGCAAAATCAGAGGATCAACAGGCATCTACAATAAATTTTGTGCTAGATTTCTTTATTGTCTTGGGAAACGTACAAATGGCCTCGCTCACCAATTTGATGCTAGAAGGAAATCAACGCTTTAATGGCAGCAATTATAACATCTGGAAAAAAAGAATGTTGACCATTTTTGAATACAGGCGTCTTGATCAGCTCATTTTGGGCAAAGAGCTTCGTCCCGGTACAGCTGGTACTGATCAAGATAATTTTGATGATCGAAATCGAGAGGCTATTATGCTTCTCAAGCTCTCTGTGGCTGATGATCAGTTATCGCAGATTCCTTTTGGTAAGACAGCTGCCGGGATCTGGCAACAATTGAAAGAACTACACGAGACATCCGACAAGAGCAGAGCTTTCTTTCTGAAAAATCAGTTGTTCTCCATCATGATAGATGAACATATGTCTTTACAGGAACATCTCAACAAGATTAAAGACATTCGAGATCAGCTCGAAGCCATTGGTCGCACCATGGAGGAAGAAGATATGGTAGTCATCACTCTGAAAAGTCTACCACAATCTTATGAGCACTTCATAGAAACACTCAACATTACTGCCACTAATGTTGATCTGAAGTTTCCGGAGTTATGCACCAAACTCATGAAGTAGGATCGTTGGAAACAACAGTTTGGTAGTGGTGCAGCATCAGCCTCCTCAGAACATGCTTTTGCTGCCAAATATCAGTCCTCTTAGTCCTTTCAGCAGAAAGGTTCTTCTCAGTCTTTTGATCCTGCTAGGAAGAAAAATGTGCAGTGTAATTACTATCACAAGTTCGGCCACATGAAGAAAGATTGCCGACAGAGAATTGCTTCTGAACAGAGGAAACAGGGAAGGCTTCATCAGACAGCGAATGTTGCAGAACATTCCGAGTAGACAGATTTTGCCTTTTACGCCTTTATGGCTAAAAGGTCTTCAGATCATATTCCATCATCTGCCTGGTACATTGACTCTGGTGCATCACGCCATTTCTCTCACAGGCGTGACTGGTTTATTGACTTCTCACCTTTCAGTGATTCCGTGGTATTTGGCGGAGGTGAAAAATACACAGTGGATGGCAGAGGTACAGTTCAAATCCAGTCTGGTGGGCGCACACTCATCTTCCTGAATGTGTACTATGTTCCTGGGATGGAAATTAATCTGCTGCCTGTCAGTCAGATTATGAGGAACTCTCCTCAGCTTGATGTAGTATTCAGTGCGCACAAATGCTCTATTATCGACAGGGAGACTAGTTTTACAGTTGCTGTTGGCCTAGAAGATCATGGTTTATACAGGCTTCTTGACACTGGTGATTTTCCAGAAGTGGCTCTAGCAGCTCGTTTTTCTCCCATCAGCACTCTATGGCATCAGCGATATGGTCCCCTAAACATGCAGTATCTCTCTCAGCTTTCTCAGGACGCACTTGTGTCAAGGTTACCTGACATTCAGACTCAGCAGTTGGGCGTATGTGGCGCTTTTCAAGCTGGCAAACAACATCGGTCTTCATTCACGAATGGAGAATCTTGGCGCGCATCTAAGGTACTCCAGTTAATTCATGTTGATATTTGTGGTCCTATGAATACATCTTCTATCACTGCTTGCAAATATTTTTTGCTTATTGTAGATGATTTCAGTAGAAAGATGTGGGTATATTTTCTCAAATATAAATCTGATGCATGTAGTATCTTTCAGAAGTTTAAAACCTTAGTTGAAAAAGAGTCTGGCTGTAATATCATGACTCTTAGGACAGATAACGGGGGGGAATTTTGTTCTTCTGCTTTTTCCAACTTCTATGATACTCATGGCATAAAATGCCAGTTCACTACACCTTACACTCCTCAGCAGAACAGTGTTGTTGAATGTCGCAACTGCACAGTTGTTGAAATGGCTCGCTCCATGTTACAACACAAGAATGTTCCAAACAAATTCTGGGCTGAAGCAGTCTTTACTGTTGTTTATCTTCTTAATCGATCACCCACTCAGGCTGTTAAAGGGAAGACTCCCGAAGAGGTTTGGTAAGATCAGTCACCTCAAAGTTTTTGGCTCAATTGCATATATTTGGATTCCAGCTGCCAAGCGCTCTAAGTTGGATTCCAAAAGCCAGAAACTCATGATGACAGGGTACAGTGATCATCACAAGGCTTACAAACTAATAGATATAGCCACTGGACGTCTTAGCTTCAGTTGAGATGTGGTATTTGATGAAGACAGAGGATTCCTTCAGTCTTCTTCTTCTGAGCAGTGTTCTGAGGATCAGCCTCACAGTGTTCTTCTTCCAGTAAGTCCACCTGATGGGAGGGATGATGCAGCATCAGTGTTTGATAATACACTGCCTGAGCTTCCTTCGGAAAATAATCCTTCTCTTGCTGCCCCTATTGTTTCTGAACCTTCTCCACATCCTCCTGATATTGGTTCCTCTACTCCTCGGCCAAAATGGTGGGCTAAAACCATTGGTGATCTCAGGGATGATGAACTCCTTGAAGGAAGAACTTCTAGACATAAGAGCAAACAACAGTCTACAGTAAACTTTGCTCTTATGGCTAATCTACACAGTATCTTTGAGCCTCAAACTTACTCAGAGGCTAAGGGTATATCTGAGTGGGAACAGGCTATGGACGCTGAATTCCAAAGTCTTCAGAAAAATCACACATGGACCCTTTCTGATCTTCCTGAAGGGAAAAAGCCCATTAGCTGCAAATGGGTATATAAAGTGAAATACAAAGCCGATGGAACTCTAGACAAGTATAAAGCTCGACCTGTGGCTCGAGGATTCTCACAGAAGGAAGGCATTGACTATGAGGAGACTTTTGCTCCTACAGCCAAAATGAGTACCATACGGCTTGTCCTTGCCCTAGCAGCTCAGTTCCAATGGAAAGTTCATCAGATGGATGTAAAAAGTGCTTTCCTAAATGGTGACTTACAGGAAGAAGTCTACATGACACAGCCAGGATTTAAAATTGCCGGTCAAGAACAGAAAGTGTGTAGATTAGCTAAAGCTCTCTATGGATTGAAACAAGCTCCTCAGGCTTGGTACATGAAAATTGATCAGTACCTGACAGCTCATGGTTTTCAGCGGAGCCCATCTGATGCAAATCTGTATATCAAGCATACTGGTGATGATATCTTGTTTGTGGTTGTCTATGTAGATGACCTTATCATTACTGGCTCTGCAGCACATTTGATCCATGGGATCAAACAAGACTTCTGCAGAACCTTTGATATGACAGACTTGGGACTTCTTCACTACTGTCTGGGGATTGAAGTTTTGGCAGACTAAGAATCACATCTTTCTCTCTCAGTCCAAGTATGCCAAAAATCTTGTGGACAGGTTCAGAATGCAGGATTGCAAACCAGCCACAACTCCTATGGAACCCGAGCTCAAAATTTCAGCTCAGTCATCCTCTCTTCCTGTGGATGAAACTTTATTCAGGGAATTAGTGGGCAGTCTCATCTACCTTATTGCCACCAGGCCAGATATCAGTTTTGCACTACATTTCCCGCTTCATGTTCGCTCCTAAAGCTGATCATTGGATAGTAGCAAAGCGTGTGCTACGATATGTGCGTGGCACCTCTGATTATGGACTCCTATACACTCATAGTTCCGACCCTATACTCAGTGGTTACACAGATTCTGACTGGGCCGGTTCGGTTGATGATCGTAAGTCTACAGCTGGGTATGTGTTTAGTCTAGGATCTGGTGCTGTCACCTAGACTAGTAAGAAGCAGCAAGCTGTGGCTCTCTCCTCAACAGAAGCAGAGTATCGGGGAGCAGTGAAAGCATCCTGTGAGGCAGTTTGGCTTCGACGTATACTTGCAGATATGCATGCTTCCCAGACAGGTCCTACTTCTTTGTTTTGTGATAATCAGGGAGTGCTCAAACTTGCCAAAAATCCCGTCTTTCATGAACGAACAAAACATGTGGAAACTCATTGCCACTACATTCGCCAGCTTGTTGAAGATGGATTCGTTCAGTTTTTCATGAACGAACAAAACATGTGGAAACTCATTGCCACTACATTCGCCAGCTTGTTGAAGATGGATTCGTTCAGTTGAGATATGTTCCCACAATAGAACAGCCTGCAGACATCTTCACCAAGCCTCTTGGTCCTGATAAGTTTGTAAAATTCAGGGGGTCTATTGGTGTTGTAAACAGATTGAACATTAAGGGAGGGTATTAGAATAATACTATTTTAGTTTAATGTTCATTCTCTTAGCTATTGTTAATTTTATTCTTTTAGCAGTTTCTTAGATGAAACTGATTCTTTACATAGAAACTTGATGTTTCTATCTTTGTAAATATCTCTGTATTATTATTGAGTATTGTTGCTCAATTAATTCAATCAACTCATTTGGAAATCCATATGCGTGTTTCACACTGTTTTACGAAGCGGTTGGTGTTGATGACGACGATGGCGATGGCAATGCCGCTAGACGATGTTGTCCCTGATATGTCTTTACCATTGCAGCTTTTTCCTGGTCACAAAATATGGCTATAAGTACTTGAGGTACAATTTATATTAGCAAATATAACTTCGTAAATTCAAGTTCACATGCGGATATATATTTTCTGCTATTATTATTTGCAAGCAGGTGTTACTGATACTGAGGTCAAGGAGGGTTGTTTTGCTACCTCCTTATCCTAATTTGGAAAGGTTATCTATTCGAATAGGCAACAATTTGTAACAATACTTATTTTACTACGCAGGTCTTCATCAAATCATTTGTAACATTACCACTTTGTAATATCACCTACCACACCATTTGTATTTTATGGGTTAATGTAAAGTGTTACCGACATTTTAATTTAAGGTTCATAATAACTTTTTGATATACTAGCTATCAGTAAGCCGCATATAAAAACATTACGGAAATAATTATTAAGGTGTTTATCAAGTCTAGCTCCTTTGATGATGTAAATATTTCATCAATGATATTTAGGAAAAAGGGAAAGAAATATTACTAAATTAATTTTACTAACATACATACACCAAGTATCCAATAATATACCATGTAACTTTTTTAGATGGATTTTACATCTATAAAATATGTAACCCATACCCATACACCGATATGTGGATATATACATAAACAAGATGTAAACGATTATTTGATACTTAAAGAAAAGGTGAGTTTATATATATATTAACAAACACATAAACGTTTATTTATTACCATGTGTTTATATATATGACACTTGTATCTGTGTGAACTGATGTTTATGAACAATTGTTAAAATGTGGTACACATACATGTTAACCACATTATTTAAATTAGACCCAGACCAACAATAACACACGCGTGCGCGCGCACACACACACACACATATATATATATAATGTATCTAACCAAATAAATTTTAACTCATATTATTATTAATTTCTGTCATTTTTTTTAAGCTATACATATTATTTATACATTATATGTCTATTTTAAATTATACTTATAATATAATTTATAGTGTTCTGAGAATTAAAGAATTAAATTATGATGCCCTCTTTACTTAGAGACCATAATATGATAACGATGGACTATAATGATGGATGATAGCAGCACACTTATGATGGTCTCTCAATCTTGGATCCAACGTTGCATAAATATGTGGATACATACAATTATAAAGATGCATCGAAATCAGTTATAAAGTAAATTAATACATTTTTATTTGACCATATTATGTTAATGACTTTGCTGAATGTAGAAACTCCCTTGAAAAGAAGAGGTAAGAAAATTTTAAAACTTGAAAAATCATAAAAAAAATGCTATAGATGAGATTCTTAATCTTTATTATCGTATAACATATACAAATCCATATGCATATTAATACAACTAAATAAATACATTTCTATAATAAGTTTCATAATTTAATAAAAAACATTTTATAACTTAATCAATAATGAACAATTACAAGTAAAACATAAAAATATAGTATAAACTTTATAAACTTAAAACATTAAATATATGTATATAATTTTATAAGTTTTAATCGACGCTTAAACATCTAGAAGTTTGAACAATATTATATAATATAAAATAAACTTAAAAGATTGATTGTACATCACTTCCATGGATAATAATAATAAAACCTTTACCAACGCACTTTTAAAGTAATTCACATTATATATACATTTTTTATAGATTAACTAACACTGAAGTAGGGTTCAAACATTTCATTTACTTTTAACATCCATGAGAGAACCCCTGAACGAACCAAGATGTTCACAGGTAACAAGCCAAAGGGCCAAAAAGAAAAAATATCTCAAAATAAAATTTAATGCGAGGGTAACTCATTGAATCACACTCATTGTGTTAAGCAACATTAACATCTACTTTGGTGGTTGCCGCATTGGAAGTTAAAAGATCCATTGTGATCTGAACAAGCGTTATTATAGGAAAACCACGCCATCTAAGTTCACATCCATATGACCGTGACTTCCACGTCCATCGAAAACAAACAACATAATGTCAAGCGCTAAATACAACCGAAGGTGGGTAATATGGAGGGTAAGTTAGGGTTGGGATTGGATTTTCCAAATTGCATCTCCATCTATAGGCCCCGAGGTCGAATCTCCATCATCCATGTCGATATTGTTTTCATTCACTGTCATCCAACATTGATTGGGCGGGAAATGCATTCGACTTCTTTAATAGCATAAGGGCCAAGAGCGATGCATAAATAGTTAAGAGTATTTCTATTGGTAGCACATAACGAAACCCCTGCAATATTTGCCCACACTCCAGAGTTACCTCTTTTACGCCAACCATTAATTTGACTAAAGTGATTTTCACCGGATAAAAGATGCAGAGGACAGGAAAATATATTTGTTTAATATCATTTGGAAAACAAGTCATAGACTTTGAAGCCATACATATTATTTCTGTAGCTCGCTTTGGGTATATTATATTAGCTACTACATTATCTAGTGTGTATATATATATATATATTATAATACCCTTTTATATCTTGCAACTACTGCTCCATCATTTACGACGTACCTAAGAGCGAGTCTACAACACTACCACCATAAACTAAACTCTATAGGTATATGCCATATACAACAGGTTAGTGCATTCATCAAAAAGATAAAAAATAGACAACGATGCAGAAAATCAAATTTCCTTGGGAAAAAGTTTCTTTCTATGAAAGAAACTTGGTTTCTTTCTTTGGAATTCAATTGCAGAACAATAATGAAGTGGACAATTACATAGAAACAACCACATCCGAAATGTAGCTGTATAGTTTTCAAGTGGAAATTGTGAAGTTACAGTAGGCAATTGAATTTCACCGTTAGAAATGGGAACAACTAGAGGCTGGCTAAATATACGGAAGCATAGAAAGGAGATTTAATGGGCCTGTAAGGTCCCGAAAGATTTAAACTTAGCTCTGATACTAGAATATAATGCCCTGGATAACAATTAAATCAAATGATTCTAGAAAAATATACCAGACTTTTCAATTTATTCAGACATTCAATTAAACCAGAATTTAATAATATGAAATGCAGGAAAATACTTGGATATCCATTTGAAGGCGTTTTTGGTTTGTTGTTGCTCCCACTCCTACTACCAAATCGATCGTTTCCTCCCAGCCTATCTGGGATCAACCTATCCGGTTCCCAGATCTAGAAGACTCCTTATTTGAAGTCTTCCGGCCCCCGTGCCCAAAAATCAAAGAACAATTACTCAAATTTTCTAATTTCTCTCCATAGATTCACTCTGTCTATTACTTCTATGTGTAACCTTCTTTGTCTTCGTTTCTCGGTAAGACTCAGAAAAATCCCCTCCTCCCTTCTAAGAACCACCTTCATATATTTATATCTTCCTAAGGTCCTTTCTCATTCAACCCTTTTTTCACTGCCTTCTAATAAAATAGTCCCAAAATACCAAGCAGTGGCCACCCTTGTTGTCATTTATAATAATGTTTTCACTCTTTGTTATAATTTTTTTTTGCGATTTTATGTCATGCTCACTTTTGATTGCTTAATGTATATATTATAGATTCTTCTTTTAGTTTATACATATACTTCTAATAAAATATTGTCCCAAAATACCAAGCGGTCACCACCCTTGTTGTCATTTATAATAATGTTTTCAGTCTTCGTTATAATTTTTTTTGCGATTTTATGTCATGCTCAGTTTTGATTGCTTAATGTATATATTATAGATTCTTCTTTTAGTTTATATATATTAGTAATGACTTATATTTAGTTTGTATAATAATTAATATATTATAATTCCTTTGTGTTGAAGAATGTAACTAGTGCCAGTCTTTATTATTGTATTTAAGTCATGATGTAATGTATTTGTCAAAAGAGAAAAAATAAATTTTATTTTTTTAATA
Source organism: Pinus taeda (assembly GCA_000404065.3). Taxonomy (NCBI): domain Eukaryota; kingdom Viridiplantae; phylum Streptophyta; class Pinopsida; order Pinales; family Pinaceae; genus Pinus; species Pinus taeda. The sequence continues at coordinate 294,268 of APFE031324118.1, read as the reverse complement.
AAATTGATTAATTAAAGCATGGGTTTCATGCTTGGGTCAATTGTTTATAAGTCAAAGCCTCCATTGCATGCTTTTAGGGTTTATGTCAATTGTCCTTGTCCATGTCATATTGTAAAAGACTTCACACTAGGGATTCATACAAATCCTATATTTCATACAAAAGAGTCAATCAAAGTCAATCACAGCTTAGTCATTATCATGACCAACTTCCTCTAGGGATAGTTCCAACTCCTAGATTTTTCAGTCAACCATCAATCAATCACTTGTTGATTTGTGGTAGCATCGGATGTGCTCTAGCCATGACAATTGGTGAAGAGGCTAAGGCACATAAGATCTCCAAGGCCTAAAAATGGTTTGGGGAAATTCCACTCGGTTGGAGAGATATTAAAATAATTAATATTTTTAATGGGATTCCTAAGTCTAAACTTGGAAAAATTAAAATATTAATGGGTATTAATATAAAAATGAGTGAGAATGTTCTAAATGACATCGATAAATCCAAATCTAATCTTAGCTGTTGATTAAGGACTTAATTTCGGCTGTTGAAGACTCAACATGAAAAGTATAAGAGGAGGCTTGAGGGTCAGTTGGAGATACCCAAATTGATCAGTCAATTCGGTTTTCTGGAGCGGGGTTTTGCTGAGAGAATCAAGCTAGTGATCTGTCGCAGCGAGGGGCAGTTCGGCACGAGGCCGAGAATATATAACGAAGAGGCAGAGAGGCCACGCAGAGCCTGGAGAGGCTAACACAGAGGTTGAAGAGGCTAGCGCGGGTGATGCAGAGGGCCTGAGAGCTGACACAGAGGGCCAAGGGGCTGAAGCAGAGGCTTGAGTAGCTGTGCAGAGGCCAGCAGAGCTGACGCAGGGCCAAGAGGCAGCGCTGGGTGATTTTCATGAGGTAGACTGAGTGTTGGCAAGATGGGAAGGTTGATGCAATCCTTGCAGAGTGATGTAGAGCAGCAAAGAATCTTGGAGCAGATTTCGTTGTCCAGCTAAGGAGCAGCTTTCGCTGTCCAACTAAGGAGTTGCCATTCTTGCTGCGAGATCGTTCATCCGGTGATTGATCAACCATAATATCTGTCTCTGAGGAGAGGTACTATTGCCGAGGACATTCTCTGTTGGGTGAGACATTTCTGGCACCCTATATGTATTCAAAACTACATACTAATAAAACCCTCATATCTACTGCACCGGTTTTCCCGCATTGGGTTTTTCTGGGGACGATTGTCCAAAAATGATGTTGTCCCTTGTGTGTTTGTCTCAGTTATTTCAGTTGTTGTTCTGTATATGAGTTAAGGCTGCATTTGTGTTTCTTTCAGTATTTATATTTATAAATAACTTGTTAATGGAATAAACAAGTATGAGAAATTAAACCACATAATGCAGTAGGGATTTCTAACGTGCCAGACTCAGAAATTTCAACATGGTATCAGAGCATTGCAGATCACAAGAGAACTGAAGGCACTAACAGTAATCTAGAGAATAATTTGCAGCAGTAGCAGTTGCCTTGAGAGACAACACTGTTCCAGAGCAGAAGCAGCAGAGAAGAAGTGACGCAAAGGGCCCGCGTCATCATTTCGAGCCAAAAGGAGGTTCAACAGAGTGGCAGAGAGGGGCAGATCAAGACCTATGCAGTGCCTGGTCATCTTTCTCAGCCAGGAAGGATTGATGCTGTGGCCAAGAGGAGCAGATTCTACCGTTGCTGGTTTTGTGTAGAGCTTGAAAGGCTCAGTTTCTTCAGTTGCCGGGGCTTGGGGAGCTGTGGGAAGATTGTGATTGAGAAGCTGGTGGGGTGCTGTTTCTATCGGTGCAGAACAATACTTAAGGGGACAGAACCAAGGTAGAGGGAGTCACTACTTTGACAGATTTCTAGCCAGGAAATCCAGATCCGAGTTGCAATTGCAAGGAGGATTGGAGAGGAGTGGTTCGACATTTGGTGGGAGGATTTCCAGCAGGGAAATTAGGACTTAGAGGGAGATTTACGGGAGGGAAGTTGAAACTTAGAGGGAGTCCACAAGAGGAATGGAAACGGCAGTGAACGGGTTGAGAGATCAGGACAGGTTGGATGGGGCTTCCAACTTGGTCATCTGGAAGGCCAGGATCCTGGCAGTCTTGGATCGACATCGCATCAAGGACTTTGCCTTGAGAAGCATGGCTATCCTGGTCGACCCAACTGAGAATGAGAAGTATGAGGATGCAATGACGAGGGCGAAGTGCATGATCCTTGACAGGGTCAAAGATCATGTTGTACCACATATTGTTGAAAGGCACACAACAAAGGAGATGTGGGATATTTTGAAGACATTGTATGAAGGCTCTTCCATGCAACAAAAGATGCTATTGGAAAATCAGTTGCGGTCGTATTAGATTGCAGGAGATTCATGACCAACTTGCTTTCATGGGGTCTACACTGGATCCGAAATTCATGGTGAGAACAACCCTGAATGCAGTCTCTCAGGAGTGGGAGACATTTATCCAAAGCATTTTGGGCAGGGCTACTCTTCCAGGCTGGGAGGAGATGTGGGCAAGTCTTCGCTAAGAAAAGATCAGACGATTGACCAAGGTGGGGAGTAGTGGCAAAGGAGGTTGACTAAAAATAGAGGAGGAGGAGGATGCGGCTCTAGCATCTGCGGGACAATAGGGGAAGAGGAAGAAGGATATCTCCAAGGTGAAGTGCTCCCATTGTGGGGAGCTAGGAGAGGATTCCGACTCCAAGGCAGCGCCAGCTAAGGCAGAGAAAGAAGTTGAGACTAATGACAACTGTGCCATGAGTGCTCTTGCACTTCTAGAGAAGAGGTGGGGAGGCATTGAGTTGTCGTCAAGAGGACTACATACTAGGGGCAGGATCCTTGAGATGCCCAAACTCTTAGATCATATCCGACTACGGGAGCCCTTGACAATAGTAGCAGAATGACATATGTTGGGTGGAGCAAAGTGTAGTGAAGCAACAAGGCAGTGCTTGAGTGCAAAATTCTGAGGCAGCACAGTGGAGGTTGCAACAATGTGAGAAGCACAAAGGTGTATGCAACAACACAGTGGCAACAGAGGAAGCACATAATAGCAGCAGAGGCAACTTCAGTTTCACGTGGATTCCAGACTGATTGGGATGTCAGAATTTGGCAGAAGTCAGTTACCTACTTCTCGGTAACTGAGTTGCAGTGCAACAATTAGCATTGGCAGTGTTAGGGGTAGCATGGGCAACATATTGAGAGGGAGCTGTAGTACAGATGTGGTAGTGGCAGTGTCATGGGCAACATTACAGGAAGTAGCAGTGCAGATGATGTGAGGCAACAGGCCTAGCATCAACACTGGTACCGGTGCAGAGGATCAGTGTGATGTTTTTCAAGGATGGAGCATTACTAGAGCACATTGCTCGCTAAGAGGGAGTGTTGATTTGTGGTAGCATCAAATGTGTTCTAGCCATGAAAATTGGTGAAGAGGCTAAGGCACATAAGATCTCCAAGACCCATAAATAGTTTGGGGAAATTCCACCTGGTTGGAGACGTATTAAAATAATTAATATTTTTAATGGGGTTTCTAAGTCTAAACTTAGGAAAATTAAAATATTAATGGGTATTAATATAAAACTGGGTGAGAATGTTCTAAATGACACAGATCAAGCCAAATTTAATCTTAGCCTTTGATTAGGGATTAATCTCGGTCATTGAAGACTCAATAGGAAAAGTATAAGAGGAGGCTTGAGGGTCAATTAGAGATGCACCAAATTGATCAGTCGGTTTGATTTTCTGGAGTGGGGTTTTGCTGAGAGAATCGAGCTAGTGATTTGTTGCAGCGAGGGGCAGTTTGGCACAAGGCCGATAATACATAGCAGAGAGACAGAGCAGAGCCTGGAGAGGCTAACACAGAGGTTGAAGAGGCCATCATGGGTGATGCAGAGGGTTTGAGAGTTGACATAAAGGGCCAAGGGGCTGATGCAAAGGCTTCGGTAGCTGTGCAGAGGCCAGCAGAGTTGACGTAGGGCTAAGAGGCAGTGTAGGGTGATTTTCGTGGGGTAGACTGAGTGCTAGCAAGCCGGGAAGGGTGACACAATCCCTATAGAGTGACGCAGAGCAACATAGAGGCTTGGAGCAACTTTTGCTGTCTAGCTAAGGAGTTGCCATTGTTGCTGTGGGATCGTTCATCCGGTGATTTATCAGCCGGAATATCTGTGTCCGAGGAGAGGTACTACTGCCGAGGACATTCTCTATTGGGTGAGCCATTTCTGGCACCTTAGATGTATTCAAAAACTGCATAATAATAAAACCCTCATATCTGCTACACCGGTTTCCTGCATTGGGTTTTTCCGCGGACGATTGTCCAAAAAGAACGGTGTCCCTTGTGTGTTTGTCTTAGTTATTTCAATTGCTGATCTGCATATGAGTTAAGGCTACAATTGTGTTTATTTCAGTATTTATATTTATAAATAACTGGTTAATGGAATAAAAAGTAGGAGAAATTAAACCAGATAATGTAGTAGGGATTTCTAACATGTCAGACTTACAAATTTCAACATGGTATCAGAGCATTGTAGATCACAGGATAACTGAAGGCACCAGTAGTAACCTAGAGAATTTGCAGCAGTAGCAGCTGTTCCGAGAGACAACGCTGTTCCAGAGTAGAAGCAGTAGAGAAGTGACATAGAGGGCTTGCGTCATCATTTTGAGCTAGAAGGGGGTCAACACAGAGGCAGAGGGGGGCAGATCTAGACCTACGCAGTGCCTGGTCATCTTTCTCAGCCAGGAAGGATCAACGTTGTGTCCAGGAGGAGCAGATTCTGCGGTCGCTGGGATTGCGCAGAGCTTGAAAGGCTCAGTTTCTTCAGTTGCCGGTGCTTGGGGAGCTGTGGGTAGATTGTGATTGAGAAGCTGGTGGGGTGCTGTTTTTGTCGGTGCAGAACAATACCTAAGGGGATAGAACCAAGGTAGAGGGTCGCTACCTTGACGAATTTCTAGCCGGAAATCCAGATCCGAGTTGCAATTGCAAGGAGGATTGGAGAGGAGCGGTTCAACATTTGGCGGGAGGATTTCCAGCAGGGAAATCAGGACTTAGAGGGAGATTTCCAGGAGGGAAGTCGAAACCCAGAGGGAGTCCAGAAGAGGAGAGGAAACGACAGTGAATGGGCTGAGGGATCAGGATAGGTTGGATGGGGCTTCCAACTTTGTCATCTAGAAGGCCAAAATCCTAGCAGTCCTAGATCAACATTGCATCAAGGACTTTGCCTTGAGAACCATGGCTATCCCAGTCGATCCAGCTGAGAATGAGAAGTATGAGGATGCAATGGCGATGGCGAAGTCCATGATCTTTGACGAGGTCAAAGATCATGTCATACCACATAAGGAGATGTGGGATACTTTGAAGACATTGTATCTCTTCACTGCAACGGAAGATGCTATTGGAAAATCGGCTGCGGTCGTATCAGATGCAAAAGGGGGAGCAGATAGATTTGTTCCTCCTCAAATTGTAGGAGATTCATGACCAACTTACTTATGTGGTCTAAGTTACACTAAAACGGATACGGATACGGGTTTGAAACGGATATGACAAGTTTTCAAAAAATCAGGATACGATACAGCAAGGAAACACCATGCATAATATATATATATATATATATATATATATATATATATATATATATATATATATATATATATATTACCATTCATCTTTTAGAATCTAGAATCTATATCTAAAAATACATAATCATCATCATGAATTCAACATAAACAAATCATCATCATCAATTCAGCATAGACATTGTTATCATCATTAGTGATTATTATAACATTCAACATGTTATCATCATCATCATTAGTAATGTAATAAAAAATGCTACAACCTTTGTGCCTTTAGGTCCAACTCCTTCAAAGAACATGTCATGCATGGCAGAATATATCGATCTTCCTTGCATGGAAATTAAAAGGCCCATGGGATCATTGGGATATTCTGTCAAGACCTATTTGAATATTTCAATCTTCTCAACATCAGCTTGGTCTCTTGACTATATGCAGGCAAAAGATTGGCTAGAGAAGATTTGTTATATTGGAGGGATTTATGAAATCAAGAGCAAAATCAATGACAATTAACAAAGCCTTAACCAAATTGAAAATTAATCGCTCAAATAAATCTCTTTACGAAGACACTCATCAAACCTTTTGTTTGCATTTTTGAACATCTATCTTTTTCTTAATAAGAATCCTTGATAAATATATGTAGTTTCATTGTTTCTAAAGATTTAGAAGAGACATTATCACACTGTGTTTATAGTGAGTTTATTTGCAAATCTGATTTCTTCATTTTTATTATTTATTTATAGCTATACAAATTTTCACGCTTTTTAACATTTTAAGGGTGGATTCCGATCATGATTTTCGTGGAAACAGATCCAAAAAAAATTAAATCCCTTGGAAACGTATCCACTTCCAAATCTAAAGTTTCCAAAATTTTGAAACGGCACAAAAACGCTTTTAGTATTTACAGTGTTTTAGACAAGAATTGTATCCGTTTCCATATCAGAAACGAGGATCCACGTACTGACAAATTCTTCAGGCATTTCCGATAACTTAGGGTCTACACCGGATCTGGAATTCATGGTGAGAACCACCCTGGATGTAGTCTCCGAGGAGTGGGAGACATTTGTCCAAAGTATTTTGGGTAGGGCTACTCTTCCAGGTCGGGAGGAGATTGTTGATTTGGGGTAGCATTGGATGTGCTCTATGTAGAAATTTCACACTGTAGATCAACAGATTATGCAATATACTAAAGCAAAATACAAGATCTACTTCTACAACAAACTTGCGGAAGCTTAATCAATTTTGTGCAAGACCAACCAGAACACATATAGCAGAGAAGAAGATTCAATCACACATGAAACACAGAAGAATACTTTGGGGAAAGCCTCAGCTAAAAACCCTGCTATTTGTATTATCATACAAGTGGAAATATGTCCGGATTACACAAAGCACTAGCTCACAAGCTATCTAGCTCTCACTACAATCCCTCTGTTGCTCATAGACAATCAAAGGCTTCTCACAAACCTTCTCTTCTGCCCTCCAAGCCTCCTATTTCCTTGCGCAGTTTCTCCTGGGGTCCAATGTTGCCACTTGTGTGAATTGGCCTCTCACACTACTCACTAAACTCAGAAGTAACCGCGCAATCGTGAAGGAGATAATTCCTTCTGCATGGATGAGTTTCCTATATAGGAAAAATCCTCCAACTGATAGTACACTGTCCCATTATCTGATCTCAACTGGGTCTCTGATTGAACTGACATGCATGAGTTATTTATGAACTCACAATTAGTTCAATAAACTATTTGAACTAATCTAACTAGACTTAACTCAGTTAACTGAGCTAACTAACTACAACTCAAAGTAAAACTCATCTTGATCTCCTTTAATCAAGGGATAACTTCCTCCATCAATGGAGAAATTGTTGCATGTCTTTACATAGACTTCATGTTTGATTTTCTACAACAAATTAACTCAAGATGAATTAATTAATTATTTTACAAACAACTGCTAAGATCAAATTCGAATTTTACTTCTCAATTTTAGTTTAAGGACTAATTAAAATTGGAATCTATCCGGAAATGCTATTTATAGCAATGTTATTTTTAGCACTTCCATTTTTCATTCCTTGTTGCTACGTCCAACACTGGTCCCTAAAATGCTATTTATAGCATTTCTTATTGCTATTTCCAACACTAGCCATGAAAATTGGTGGAGAGGTTAAGGCACATGAAATCTCCAATACTCAGAAAGGGTTTGGGCATATTCTAAACAGTTTGGGAAATATTAAGATAATTAATATTTTTAATGGAGTCCCTAAGTTTAAACTTAGGGAAATTAAAATATTAATGCGAATTAATATAAAACTGCGTTAGAATGGTCCAAAAGTCATGGATCAAGCCAAATCTAATCTTAGCCGTTGATTAGGGACTTCATCTCGGTTGTTGATCTGTCAACGAGAAAAGTATAAGAGGAGGCTTGAGTGTCACTTGGAGAACACATGAAGAGATCAAGATTTCAACTTTCTGGGGCTGGGTTTGCTGAGAAAGTTGAGAGAGTGATCAGAGTTGCAACTGAGGGGCAGTGAATACAAAAGCAAAGAGGCAGAGATAGCACCGAGAGGATCATCGTAGTAGCTGGACAGTGGGACAAAAAAATAGTCGGGGTTAGCCAGTCTTGTGCTGGAACAGTCGGGAAAGCTGACGCAGAGGGCAGAAGCCAGAACTGTCGGGAACAACCAGAATTGTTGGGAACTGCCGGAATAGCTGGGAAAGCTGATGCAGAGGGAAGAAGTTGGTACTTTCAAGAACAGTCAGAATGGTCAAGAACTACCACAACAACAGGGAAAGCTGACACAGAGGGTAGAAGCCAGAACTGTCGGGAACAATCGGAACTGCTGGGAACCGCCGAAACAGCCGGGAAAGCTGGTGCAGAGGGCGGAAGCCGGAATTGCCAGAAACAGGGGAAATTATTGGGAAAGCTGACGCAGAGGGTAGAAGAGGCTGACGCAGTCCCTAGAGGTTGATGCTAGGGTTTTTCGTGGGGCAGATTGGAGCTGAGGAGTTGTCAGAGTGTTTATCCGGGGTTTCAGCTGGAGCATGTCTTCGAAGGAGAGGTACTACTGCCGAGATTATTCTCTGTTGGGTGAGCAGGTTTTGGCACCCATATTGTATTTAGAAATTGCATAATAATAAAAACTTCAGATAGCTGCACCGGTTTTCCCGCATTGGGTTTTTCGGGGACATTAGTCCAAAAATAACGGTGTCACTTGTGTGCTTGTTTCTGTTTCTTTCAGTTGATGATCTGTAATGTGTTGAGCATGTACTTGTATTTATTTCTAGTATTTACATGGTAAATAACTTATTAATTAACATAACAAGTAGGGAGGAATAAATCAGTAAAGTGCATGAAGGGTTTCTAACGTGTCAAGCTTAGAAATTCTAACATGGTATCAAAGCATGATTGCAGATCACAGGAAAACTGAGGACATCAACTGAGCAGAGCAGCAACAACAAAAAACAACTGTCCCGAGTGACAGAAGCTGTTCCTAACAGAGTAGCAGCAAGGAAGGGGTGATGCAGTGCTTGCGTCATCAAGGTTGAGCCAGGAAGAGGCAACGCAGAGGCTGAGGGAGGTAAAGACAGGCTCATGCAGAGGCCCTAGAAGCCAGGAGGGTTGACGCAATTGGCTGAGGAAGCCGATTTGCCGGTGCCGGGATTGCATAGAGCCTAGGAGCTCTAACCTTTAGTTTGCTGGGGTTTAGGAGGCTGTGGGTAAGTTGCAGAGTGGAGCTGGTGGGATACTGTAGTCAGAACAATACCTAACAGGGCAAGGCCAAGGTAGAGGGATTTGTTGCTGAGGCAGATTTCTAGCCAAGGAATCCGGACCAGTGTTGTTGTTGCACAAACGATCAAAGAGGGGCAACTTAATGTTGGCAGGAGGATTTCTAGGTGGGAAATTGGGACTCAGAGGGAGTCGAGAAGAGAACTTCTAGACAGGAAGTAGAGAGACTCAACAGGAGTCGAACCGAGAAATTCCAGACAAGAAGTGGAGACTCAGCAGGAGTCGAACCGAGAACTTCCAGGCAGGAAGTAGAGAGACTCAGCAGGAGTTGAACAGAGAACATCCAGACGGGAAGTAGACTCAACAGGAGTTGAACAGAGAACTTCCAGGCAGGAAGTAGAAAGACTCGGAGGAGTCAACAAGAAGAGTAGAAAGATGGCTGTGAATGGGATGAGGGATCATGATAGGTTTGACGAGGCATCCAAATTTGTCCTCTGGAAGGCCATGATCCTTTCTGTTCTATGTGCCATGAGTACTCACACGCCACTTGAATGGAAGTGGGGAGACATCGAGCAGTAGCCAGATGGACTACAGGCGATGAGGGGGAGAATCCTCGAGGTACCCAACCTCTTGGAGTAGACCTTGCTACGGGAGCCCCGAAGAGGAGTAGCAGTACTGGCAATGTCAGTAGAGATGGATACGAATGGGTAGACAGAGGGAGCTACAGTGCAGGATTCCCAGGACAGCGCAAGTCTTGTAGGCTGCAATAATGCGAGAGGCAGGGGAGTGTTGCACCAGTGCAAGATGGCACAAGGAGGTGTGCAATGGTGCGAGATGCATGGAGTTGTTGCAACAGCGCAGAGGCCAGAGAGGGAGCACTTGTCAGTGTCAGAGGGAGCTTCAACATTAGGAGTGTTTCTAGCCTGACGAAGATGTCATAGTTGGGAGATCATTTATTTATTTCTCAGTAACTGAGTTATAGTGCAACAGTTAGTAGTGCTAGTGCTATGGGCAGCACAATGCAGCATGATGAGAAGGGTTGCAGTGCAGATGCAACAGTGGTGGTGGTAGGGCCATGGGCAATAGCACAGATGTAGAGGGAGTCGCAGTACAGATGCAATAGTGGCAGTGGTAGGGCCATGGGTAGTAGTACAGGATGCAGCAGTTCAGATGATGAGTAGCAGACCTAGCATCAGCACAGGGACTGATGCCGGATGATCAGGGTGATACTCAGTGAGGAGTATTGCTAGAGCACAGTCCTCGCTAAGAGGGAGTGTTGATCTGGGGTAGCATCAGATGTGATTTAGCCACGAGAATTGGTGGAGAGGCTAAGGCACATGAGATCTCCAATACCCAGAAAGGGTTTGGGCAAATTCTAAACATTTTGGGAGATATTAAAAGAATTAATATTTTTAATGGAGTCCCTAAGTCTAAACTTAGGGAAATTGAAATATTAATGTGAATTAATATAAAATTGTGTTAGAATGGTCCAAAAGTCATGGATCAAGCCAGATCTAATCTTAGCTGTTGATTAGGGACTTAATCTAGGCCGTTGATCTGGCAACGAGAAAAGTATAAGAGGAGGCTTGAGGGTCACTTGGAGAACACACCAAGATATCAAGATTTCGACTTTTTGGGGCTGGGTTTGCTGAGAAAGTTGAGAGAATGATCAAAGTTGCAGCTGAGGGGCAGTGAATACAGAAGCAGAGAGGCAGAGATAGCACTGGGAGGATTAGTGCAGTAGCTGGAGAGAGGGACGCAGAAATAGCCGGGGTTAGCTAGTCTTGTGCCAGAATAGCCAGAATTGTCGGGAACTGTCGGAATAGCCGGGAAAGGTGACACAAAGGGTAGAAGCCAGATCTGCCGTGAACAATTGGAACTGCCGGGAACTGTCGGAACATTCAGGAATGCTGACGCAGAGGGCAGAGCTGGAACTGCTTGGAACAGCTGGGAAAGCTGACGCAGAGGGCAGAAGTCGGAATTGCTAGAATAGCCGTGAAAGTTGACGCAAAGGGCAGACGCCGGAACTGCCGGGAATAGTCGAGAATAACTGAAACTGTCGAGAACTGCCGGGAACTACCGAAACTGCCAGGAAAGCTGACGCAGAGGGCAGAAGAGGTTGACACTTGGGTTTTTCATGGGGTAGATTGGAGTTGAGGAGCTGCTAGAGTGTTTATCCAAGGTTTCATCCAGAGCATCTGTCTCTGAAGGAGAGGTACTACTGTCGAGATTATTCTCTGTTGGGTGAGCTGGTTTTGGCACCCAGATTGTATTCAGAAACTGCATAATAATAAAACCCTCAAATAGCTGCACCGATTTTCCCGCATTAGGTTTTTTCGGGGACATTAGTCCAAAAACAACGGTGTCACTTGTGTGCTTGTTTCTGTTTCCTTCAGTTGATAATCTGTACTATGTTGAGCATGTACTTGTATTTATTTCCAGTATTTACATCGTAAATAACTTGTTAATTAACAGAACAAGTAGGTAGGAATAAATCAATAAAGTGCATGAAGGGTTTCTAATGTGTCAGTCTTAGAAATTCCAACAGAGTTGTGGGCAGCTCTTCGCCAAGAAGAGATCAGATGGTTGACCAAGGTGGGGAGTAGTGGCAAGGGAGGTCGAATCAAGAAAAAGGAGGAGGAGGATGCGGCTCTAGCATTTGTGGGACAACAGGGGAAGAGGAAGAAGAAGTATATCTCCAAGGTGAACTGCTTTCATTGTGGGGAGTTGGGACATTATGCATCCCAGTGTCCAAGGAGCAAAAACAAGGGAAAGGCTTCCGATTCCAAGGCAACTCCAGCTAAGGTGGAGAAAGAAGTCGAGACTGATGACGATTGTGCCATGAGTGCTCATGCACCTCTAGAGAAGAGGTGGGGAGATATCGAGGTGTCGTCAGGAGGACTACATACTAGGGGCAAGATCCTTGAGGTGCTCAAACTCTTGGATCATATCCGACTACGGGAGCCCTTGACGACAATAGCAGAATGACAGATGTCAGGTGGAGCAAAGTGTAGTGAAGTAGCAAGGCAGTGCTTGAGTGCAAAATTCTGAGGCAATGCAGTGGAGGTTGCAGCAGTGCGAGAAGCACAAAGGTGTATGCAGCAGCGTAGTGGCAGTAGAGGGAGCACAAAATAGCAGCAGAGGCAGCAAAGGGAGCATAGAATAGCAACAGAGGCAGCTTCAATTTCACATGGCTTCCAGACTGACTGGGATGTTAGTATTTGGGAGAAGTCAGTGTCCTACTTCTCGGTAACTGAGTTGCAATGTAGCAGTTAGTAGTGGCAGTGCTAGGGGCAACACATATTGAGAGGGAGCTGCATTACAAATGTGGCAGTGTCATGGGCAGCAGTACAGGAAGTAGCAGTGCAGATGATGTGAGGCAACAAGCGTAGTATTAACATAGGTACCGGTGTGGAGGATCAATGTGATGTTTTTCAGTGATGGAGCATTACTAGAGCACGTTGCTCTCTATGAGGGAGTGTTGGTTTGTGGTAGCATCAGATGTGCTCTAGCCATGAAAATTGGTGAAGAGGCTAAGGCACATAAGACCTCCAAGACCCAGAAATGGTTTGGGGAAATTCCTCCCGGTTGGAGAGAGATTAAAATAATTAATATTTTTAATGGGGTTTCTAAGTCTAAACTTAGGAAAATTAAAATATTAATGGGTATTAATATAAAACTGGGTGAGAATGTTCTAAATGACATGGATCAAGCCAAATCTAATCTTAGTCATTGATTAGAGACTTAATCTCGACCATTGAAGACTCAACAGGAAATGTATAAGAGGAGGGTTGAGGGTCAGTTGGAGATACACCAAATTGATTAGTCAATTCGATTTTCTTGAGCGGGGTTTTGCTGAGAGAATCGAGCTAGTGATCTGTTGTAGCGAGGGGCAGTTCGACACGAGGACGAGAATGCATAGCAGAGAGGTAGAGATAGCGGTAGAGAGACAACGCAGAGCCTGGAGAGGCTGATGCAGAGGGTTTGAGAGTTGATGCAGAGGCTTCAGTAGCTTTGCAGAGGCCAACAAAGTTGACGCAGGGCCAAGAGGCAACGCTGGGTGATTTTTGTGGGGAAGACTAAGTGTTGGCAAGTCGGGAAGGGTGACGCAGAGCAGCAGAGAAACTTGGAGCAACTTTCGCTGTCCAGCTAAGGAGCTGCCATTGTTGCTGTGGGATCGTTCATCTGGTGATTGATCAGCCGAAATATTCGTCTCTGAGGAGAGGTGCTTCTGCCGAGGACATTCTCTGTTGGGTGAGCCATTTCTGGCACCTTAGATGTATTTAGAAACTACATAATAGTCAAACCGTCATATTTGCTGCACCTGTTTTGCTGCATTGGTTTTTTCGGGGACGATTGTCCAAAAATAATAGTGTCCCTTGTGTGCTTGTCTCAGTTATTTCAATTGCTGATCTGTATATGAGTTGAGGCTGCATTCATGTTTATTTCAATGTTTATATTTCTAAATAACTTGTTAATGGAATAGACAAGTAGGAGAAATTAAACCAAATAATGCAGTAGGGATTTCTAACATGACCAATTACCACTAAGGTTAGTTGCAAACCCTAGATTTCTGAGCAATTATCATACTCAACCAAAAATTTAGCAATTTCTTTCACAAATCTCAAATATTCATCAAAGATTTCTAATTCAACCAAGGTTCAATTCCAAAACCTTAGAATTCCAATCTCAACAATCATTTCATTCACAAATCTCAGATTGTTATATTTCACACATATTAAACGACTTTTAACTTCATTAGGGTTTAGCTATAACACCCCCGATTTCCAAATATCAACATCCTAGAATCTCAGAAAAGGATTTCATTATATCCTATGACTCATAACCATCAATGACTAGGTCATCACACATATCTAGGAATTCATAACCATGCATAAGCATATCATATGTCCAATAACATAAATACATCTAATCTAGACCAAGCTAGGGATTCAACCAAAAAGGACATATCTATATATACCTAGATTTCATTATCATGCAAAGACATTCATATCACGTGTTAGTCAAACCCAACTTTACAACAATATCAAATAAGATTTTAGACACACAATCAATTTGATTACACTAGGGTTTGATTAGACAAATACACACATACCAAATAAATCAATTCTATGACAATGTAAGGGTTTTGCTCACACATTCCACCAAACTACAATGAGCTAGGGTTCCAATGTAGAATCACATATTCCACCAAACCTAATGTACTAGGGTTCCAATGTAGAGACATAGCAAACCCAGCATTACCAAAACTTCAAAGGTTTCAGGATTTCAGACCTTATCACTCAATCCTAACTAGTTAGGATTTCTAGATCACACCAAAATTCCAAACAAGACATCAACAATAAAACTTCAACTAGCAATTCACAATCACCCTAACCAACGTAGGATTCAGACATCTACATTAGCATACCCTTTGGTTAGGGTTTTCCAGAACCTGTCTAGGGTTCTACCAGATCAGATAAGAGTGGGGTGGGTAGATTTATCAAGAGATGAATCACCTAAACAAGAATCACTAGGATTCAATACTGCTAGCCATAACAAGGTTAGTAATAGATCATCAAATGAATAATCCTTTCAATCAATGAATTCAAAGCATACCTTTGTTTCTTGACTAACCTTGTCTTGAGAGTTCCTTCTTCTTGTGTATGTTTTCCTAATCAAGACAACAAAGGGAGAAAGGTGATTAGTATTTTAATATAATAAAAAACTAAATGAGTACATGAACCCAAAACTGAAAAGACATGAGATACTTATCTTTGAGAGTTGTTGGGAGCTCCCTCCAAAACTTGAGGGAAACCTACAAACTTAATACAAAAAATGTCTTTTCCAAAATAAGTTAAAAACCTATAAATCTTAAAACATATAAAACAAGATAAAAGACTTAATAGTGCAAGTCACTAATGTTAGACTCTTCAGGCTTGAATTTCTTTGAATGTCCTTCTTCAGCAAAGTTGGCTTGATCTCTTCCTCTCTTTTTATTCCTTGGATTCTCAGGGCAGTCACTCTTGTAGTGACCTTTCTTATGACATTGATAGCACTCTATCTGAGACATGTCAACTTTCTTCCTTCGTCCCTTTAATTTCTTTTCTTTATGATGAGTAACATAAGCATTTGATACTTCTTCAGGATTGACAACCATTGAGATCCTTAATTCTTCTTGACTACATGCGGTGCATAATTCTTCAAAGGTGGGAGCTACCTTCCAACTGTTGAGACCTGAAGCAAAAGCACTCCAAGAGGTTGGCAATCCTAATATAGCAGTGATCACCAATTCTTTGTCTGGAATAATCTCATCAATGGCTAAAAGATCATCCCTAAGGCTAGCTATCTTTAAAAGAAGGTTGCAACAATATCTTCTTTATTCATCTTTGTATTCCTTTGCTCATTCTTGAAACTAGCTACTTGACCAATGTTCTTAATAGTGAACAACTTCGACAAGGCTTCATACATCTCCTGAACATGATAGATGTTAGCTATGAATGGGACAAGATTGTCTTTTATCCCTTTTACCATTAAAGTCATAACCACCAAGTCTAAATCTCTGAATTTTGCTTTTTCAGCATCATTAGCTTCTTTGGTAGGCTTCTTTACATTTCCTTTTACCAGATCTAATACCTTGTTCTTTTCGAGGATTAGGTCAATCCTCTTCTTCCAGGATCTGATGTTAGATGCTCCTTCAAGCTTGTTCATGTGATAGATTCCTTCCTGGAGATAGTGCCTATGAATGGATCTGCCTTTTTCCTCTTTCTTCACCAAAGCTTTGATACCATGTTGGAAAATTAGAAAGGCAGTAAAGATTTTCTTGATCTTTATAATTACTTGTGATGCTACTTGCTATTATGATTCTTTATATCTTCTTTCTTTAGTTCATCAAGTAATTACACAAAGTAGCAGCACATAAAACAATGAACACAAGATGTAGGCACATGCCAGGGCAAAACCCCCCTCGAGGGGAAAACCTAGTTAAAGTAATTCTTTTTTCAATAGTATTCTTTGAGACTCTTCACCCTAGACCTTGACCAGACCTTCCCTCCACACCAAGTCAGCCTCTAGAAGATTGATCTCTTTCCAGCAACTTTGACCATGCAGCAACTTGTGGCAGCTCACGGCTTCCGGCAGCAGTCCAACTTGGGAGACTTTGTTCTCCCAATCCATAGCACGAAACAGAGAGAGACCACCACCAAAATTTCCATTTTCCTTGACTCCTTAGACTCCCTGAAACTCGCATTCACTTCGGCTCCCGGCAGTAGATTTTCCCAGCTTCTGGCTCCAGAACTCGATTCTCCAGCAAATTTCTGATCTCCTCTCAGGCTTTGCGCTGCCTTTGCATGGCCCTACGCTGCCCGACGTGGCTTTGCGCTTCCTCTGCATGGTCATATGTTGCCCATCGTGACTCTGCGCTACCTCTTCTGGATCTCTTTGTGCCTTCTTTGTGATGTATCCCCGGATCAGGAAGCTCTCGAACCGAAAACTATCTCTGCCCCTCACTGCAAGAAATCACCTCAATCACTTCTCCGGCAACTGCTGCGTTGCTCTCTTCAGAAATCGATCTCTTGATCTCTTACTCGATGCGTCTTCCAAATGCCCATCAAGCTTCTTCTTATAGTCTTCTCATTGAGTAACCAATAACCCATATTAGATTCTAATCAATGGCTTAGATCATTTTGGCTTGATCCTTGTCTTCTTCTAGAAGTTTCACCCCAAGTTTAATTAATACCCTTTAATTATTTTAATTTCCTAAGTTTAGTCTTAGGCATCCATTAAAAATAATTAATTATTTTAATAAAACATTCTCCGAGTGGAATTTCCCAAAACCATTTGTGGGTATTCTGGAATACAGGTGTCCAAGCCTTGATCCGAGTTGACTCAACTCCCGGATTTAACCAAGATCTTTAACTTTCATGATGTGACTAAAATTGCATTTAAAAGAGCATAATGGAACATAAATGCATGCTGTAAAGAAGAAGGAACATGACAAGATGCAACAACATAAAACATAAGAAGTTGATAACAGAGTTCGTCCAAGAGGGATTACGTCTCCAGGCCCCGGTGTCAAGATGGTGTAGGTCGCTGCATTAAGTGTTGTCAATAGTGATAATGTACATAGGTGGTGATGTCACTATCATACAAGGAAAATGCCCTCACGCAGGAGTGGCTCCACGAGATGTTCTGCTACAGGAACTCTCATGCACAAAAAAACTCCTATCAGTATGACATAAACTCATGCATGATGATAATGAGCATCCCGCCAACATGGCATCAAAGGGATCTCAATGCAAACATACATGGCGACACATGAGTATCCCGTCAAGATGACAACAAAGGGATCTCAAACAAAACATGATGAATCATGACGACAAGTACATCCCATAGATGATTTTGCGTCACATCAAGAAGGAACCATGAAACAAGTAAGAAAACAAGATCCCACATCAAACAACAAACGGGGATCTATGCAGTACAATGCATCTCATAGCAAAAAGAAGTACATGAACACACTGCATGTACCTCACATCCTGGGGCCATCTGAAGAGAAGGATGTCAAACTGCAGAAGCTAGCCGTACCATCAATCTCCTGGTGTCAAATCTCATGGAATGACTACTCACACGTGAATGCTGACACCTGCACTCCACTTTTAAAAGTGGATGAAAAATTAGATGATCAATTGGAAATTCTGATTGCACCATCAGATTTGTGGCGTTGAATAGTGTAAAATCGACTGTCAAATTTCTGAATTTTGACAAAGTGAAAATCTGGGGCTTAAGGAATCTTTTAGATTCCCCCTAGATTCCTCAAAGATTGTCTCCTCCGGGTCATCTTAAGGTTTTCTTCTCAGATCAAAATTCTGACTGCGCCATCAGGTTCGTGTCGCTAAGAGGTGTAGGATCAACATAAAGTTTGTCCAATTTGGACACTAGCAAAATTTTGCCCTCCTGAGAATTTGGCTCAATCATGGTTCTGCGTGCACTTTTCCCAGGTTCATGGTTCCACCTGCAACACAATTAAAAAAAATGTGCCTCAGTTTCCATGCCGTGTTCTCCCTCCTCCATGCTGGGTGCACTAAGAAAATGAAGTTTTTTATAATGTTTTTGGGCGGATCCTCCAAAGAAAAGCCATTTGGCGTTGTGGTAAACTTGGAAAATAGTTGAGGGGAGGTCGGGGGATCAAATCCCGACCACTCCAAAAATATGCGTATATACAATTTATAACCATGTTTTGATGTGGCGGAACCGTTTTATGGTTTGGTTGACCGTTGCATATTCCGTTAAATACGGGCGGAGTTAGGTACATGGGTTGTATTAATGGGTTGGCATATTTATTGGAGCGGAGGTTGGTACATGGGGCCGCCCGGTGGGGGCTAGCTCACGTGGGCGGGCAGGTTCAATCACCGCTAGCCTTGCATTTACTTAATGACATCTATAATAAAAAGTGGTTGGGGTGTGTATTTAGTATGGTTGTGTTTATATGGTATAACCATATCTCTCCTTTAAAAATTCAACGACCATCTCCTTTTTAAAACAATTCGTTGAAACTTTAATAACCTTTTTTTAATATATATCAACTTTTGTTTTTTTGTTAATATATAAATGAAGTTTTGTTTTATATGATTTATTATTAAACTTAATTTGTCTAATAACCATTTATCTATCCAAAATGACTTGCCTTATACGGTTATTTTTTTGTCTTTTTGTGTAGGTTTAAGAACAAATGCTAGCGCGCCATGTGTTGATGTTTTAGTGGCCATTAAGTCGCCACATAAACTTAGTGGGTCCCACCTACTGACTGGGATGCCATGTGGCACACTGTGGGCCTCGCTTTTTCCCTTGTCATGTCAGACTTTGAAGATCTCTATCTTTCGCATATGAGCTCGGTTTAATGAACCATTCACACCACCGCGATCATGACGACGAGATCTTCAACATGAACCTAGTTCGAGCACAATCCAAACACTTATTTTTGACCCTTCCTGAGTCCTTTTGGACTTTTGCATGTGTCTAGAGCCACCTAGATCAAGCCTCCCTGCAAATTTTGAAGTTTATAGCACATCTGATGCTACTAGAAATAAACATTGCCCTAATAGTGTGCCTACATCTTGTGTACTCTTTTGTTTGTTGCTTGGCATTAGTCTTGATGATAAGAAAAGATAAATCGAAAGAACTAATAATAATAACGAAAAGATCACAAGATAATGTCATTAATAAGGGAAATCATTTAACTGCCACTTTTATGGATTTTCCAACACTATCAAACATCACTCATTATTCAAATACAAATATATTTTATTTATCCTTTAGGATTTCCTTCCCCTCTCTTGTTTGTATTGGATGTTTTTACAATGATCTAACGTGTTTGTTCCTAACATATCTGAAACAAAGGTCATAGCAATGAATGCATGAAATACTATTGAATAAGTACAATAAACTTGCATAATAAGAACATATCCATTATTACTCAACAAAATGTAGATATTACTTCAATGACAGGTAGGACTTGCCCATTGAAGGCCCTGACCTTTCCTGATGACTGCAAGTGTTTGCTTGATGTTGTGTTTCTAGTGTTTTACAAATTTTGATTAGGTTTCTCCGATGCAATTCTAATTACTAGTCTAACCCTTGAGTTCATTGCATGATGCATCTTATGGTTTAGCCAACAATAAAATGGTAGTTCCAATCCCTACCCTAGGTGGTCTATCTCTAATTACTTTGGTTCATAAATGTATGCAATAGAGGGTTTGAATCACTCTATACCAGTATGCAAATATAGAAGAATGGCACAAGTTGTTGGTTTGACATTGATAGTTCATTCAATTACAAACTGAACTTGTTTTACACAAATGGATGTGCAATTTGCTTATGGACACAGGGAAGCTGCAAACTTGTCCAAGTACTTAAGCTAATAGGCCAACTATGACTCTTTTTAAAATGGGATATGCTTGTGAATTTGTTGTGTTCATGTCAATCACCATTCTCTGTATGTTATTATTCGACAACCATGTCATTCCTGTTTTTTCTCGAGTCCTGTAAGCACTCTTCAGTTTGTGCTAATAATATTTTGATTTCATGTATTATGTTCTAAACTTTAAATTCTTCAGAGGCTCCAGAGTATAACTTGTATCTCCTGCATGTCAATTACATGCTTTTGAAAAACGTATTGAGGCTTTATTTGTAGATTCTCAGGTGGTATATACTATGATGGCACCTTTCGAGTAGGTGTTTAAGTTGTATAATCTGCATATAAATAGAGATTAATTTCATCTTGAGAGCTTAGTGAGGTGTTTTAGTATAGTAGTGATATTTGTCTAATTGTTGCAGGAATTACTAAATTTATGTGTACAGATCAAGGATACAGTGTCATTCTTCCTGAAAAATTGCGGACAGGAAAATGGAATGTTTATAGGTGAGTTGTTCATTTATTTTGATTGGACATTGGAGTTTTCAGCTTGTTGCAATATAACATATGTACAATAATATAAATATAATGGTTTCCTTGGTGGAAGCAGATCAGTGCGTGCACCTTTGAAGCTTGTTGAGAGATTTCCAGATTATCCTGAGATTGGAACATTGCATGACAATGTTGTGTAAGTGCACACTACACCTAGGAAAAAAATGCATGTGGTACGAAAATTTGTTGAATAACATTTGTATAATAAATGTATCTGATTCAGAGGCATTCATTGCTTCTTGTTGTATAACATTCATTTTCTTTTTGAAGGAAAATCTCACGGGGAAACCCAAGGGATGTTTCCTTACATTTGTGGATGACATCCATGGTAAACCTGTTGGCATAGGCTAATGTGCCTCACCGAAGGGGGTTCGAGCTAGGCTCCTGCTTGTAAGGAGCTAGCCAAATGCCCAGCAACATTATCAACAACTGGTTGAGCTAACCTCTTGGGCTAGTTGTTTAACATCCATTTACCATTTGAAATCTAAGCTATTGCTTTATCATGGAAGTCTACATGTTTTCATCGTTGCTCCTGTTTACTATGAATTTTGTGTTTGCATACTTTTATTGAGGATGAAATTTTATGAATGCTGACTAATGATCAACAAGAGCCAACACAATCTCCAAAAAGCCAGCAGAGTAGTAAATCTGGATTTGTTTCGTCTATTCAGCATCCAGACTTTAATTCATGTTTAATGTAAATAAGAAAATGGCATATGATATAATAAAAAATGCAAAAATCTAAATATAAATTACGAGGACTATGGAGCACGGGGCATATGACAAGCATCCAAATTCCAGGTACAAAACGGTGTATGAAAATTGGTCCCCTTCGCCCAACACTAAAGTGATATATGCATCTTGTGTAGATTTTCAATGTCAAGTGAATTCAGGTTGGAATCTTTATGGAAATCTATTGCCATTTTTTTTTAACTAGACTTGGCACTGCAGACATGCAGTGGAATCCTATCAAGATCTCAAGTATCTCGGAACAAGAGTTCGTGCGGATGGAACTATTGGAGAGTAAGTTTGTGTGTTTTAGGAACATAGATTTTAGGTGCTAGAAAATGAGCTATAAGAGCCAAATGCTACAGTCTTTGATCATCTTGTTTTTCATCCTTGTAGATACAAGTGGATGACATATAGAGATGTAGGGGCAGCACGGAGTGCAATTGGTTCTGGGCTTGTCTATCATGGTATTCCAAAGGTAATGGGCCAGGGTTCATTTCTGCACTCTTATGTGGCAATATTTTTGCAATCTTGTTTAACTGGATAAATAGTGGAAGTTTAGTCTGACATTGAAAGGTCTGGTTGTGTAAGTTTGTGGCATTGTAAATGACCACATTTTCTTTTGAATTGATTTCTTTACTCTTCATGCATGTGCTGGTGTTCAAGTCTTATGTTTTTGGAAAATAACAAGGCAACAGTATTTATATTTTGAGTCTAAAATTTAGGTAGTTTTTGAAATTGGCACTCATTTACTCACTTTAACTGTGACCTTTTTTCAACCATTCAGGGAGCTTGCATTGGGCTCTACTTGATCAATAAACCAGAGTGGATTATCACTGAACATGCATGCTGTTCATACTCGTACATCTCAGTCCCTCTATATGACACACTTGGTAACATTTCCTGTTCATTGTGTTGGATTTATGCGTCCTTTTATATGACACACTTGGCAACACTTTATATTCATTGTGTTGGATTTATTATCTCCAAGTGAATTTAAAATGCCTTGCCATAATTAGGCGATGGTACATCTGATCTGGTTGTAAACCACCTTCTGCAGGTCCAGATGCTGTGAAATACATCATAAACCATGCTGATATACAAGCTGTATTTTGTGCTCCCGAGAACTTGAATATTGTAAGTAAATGTTTTGCTAAATTTTTTGGAGCAGATTAATATAATGCAATTAAACTATGTTGGCAAATAGCCATTTTATAATAGATTTTCTCGTAGCTTCTTCATGATAGACAAGAATATTGTAAGTAAATGTTTTGTAATGCAATTAAACTATGTTGGCAAATAGCCATTTTATAATAGATTTTCTCGTAGCTTCTTCATGATAGACAAGTTAATCCAATCGTGGATCATCATTTGTTTATCATTCTGTATGGCATATGCCAGTTGAAGTGAAGATGCCATTTTTATGAAGGTTGAACAGTCTGGAAAATCAGTTCAATCTATTGCAGAAATTAGTGCTAAATGAGACCACAAAGGGTCTCAGTGACATGAATATGATTCTTCCAAATAATAAATGCCTGATGAAGCAAAAGAAGAGAAATTGAGATGCATTAAACTGACACCTTCTAACCCCAACATTGTAATCATGGTCTCTGTAAATAACAGTGCAACACTTTTGCTGTCATGATTCATCATATTTTAGTTTACATGTTGTTTCAAGTTTGTGATTGTAATAACCATGTGCAGCACATGTAGACCTTATGCACATTGTACACATCACATGTAATTAAATTAGAGATATTTTTGAAGTAATTCGAACATATTGATAGGACTGCAAATCTAGTTCATATGATTTGACAAATTTCTGCAGCTTAACCCCACTGTAAATTATTTCAAATTTGTGATTGCAATAACCATTGACAGCACATGTAGGCCTTATGCATTCATTTATATTCAAAAGATTTTTGAGACATTTCTGCAGTAATTAAAACAATGAACATTGATAAGACTGCAAATCTAGTTCATATGATTCAAAATATTTCTGCAGCTTAACGGTGAAGCTAGACCAAGGGATAACACTGAGGTGGAGGTCCATTGCCACCATAGTGCACCACCTGCTGCTTTTTATTGGATTTTCACCACAATGGAGGCTTCCCGGTATTTTCACCTACTAGGTATATTCTAAAGCAAAGGCTCAAAGGTGAGGGATGGGATAAGCTCAAGAAGGGCACTTAGACTAAGGACAAGGCACCATCTAATGAGACAAGGAATAGTGTGCTCCTCAAGAGACCTATCAAAGGTACTTATAGCCTAGAACTTGAGGGATAGGCAAGGGAAAGGGCTCACAAAGGCATATACGACCAAGAAAAGGCTTGTGAATGATAGGTGTAATCAACAAAGGGAACTACAAGTCTTCAACAAGCCCCAAGTTGAAGCCTTAATGCTAAGTTAGGGTTTCCCTAGGGCATAATTGCCTAGGGCTTGTGACATCAGCCCTAAGGAGGCTGATTTTATTGTGGAAAAGGCTAGATTTTGATGCAATTAGACTCAATCCACATCAAATACCTCACAACAAGCCAATGTCCTCCCCCTAATTGAATTCTGCCCTAAACCCTAGCCTAGCAGCATGCCTTGAAGTGCCAAAAATGAGAAAGGAGAGAGAAAAAGAGTTTTAAAGGATATGTGATAAGCTTTGATCTTCTATGTGGGAGCTAGTGCCTGTTCCTTGGGTGATGGAGTCTATTGTCACTCAAATTGTACATGTGAATGCGACAATGCTCAGGGCAGGGGCTGCCACTCTGATCCCGATCCTCTCTATTTAAACTATCTCCCTACCACAGGTTAAAGGGGGTAGTCCCTATGGATGAAACGATGAGTTTAGGAGACACAACTGAATGACCTAGCAACTTGGTTGAAGATAATTGGTAAGTTTAATTATTTAGCACAACTTGATTAGATTTGTTGAAGTTATTAATCAGAGACTAGTGCCTTAGGAGTCAATTTGCTTGCACAATATAGATTAATTGTCAATTTACTTGCACAATATAGATTAATTTCCAAGTTACCGGATGGAAAATTGCTGCTAGGATGAGGACTATCCTATATGAGATGCGACACCTAGAACTAAGTGAAATGCAAATTCTTGGTTAATTTTAGATTAAATGCCTATTCTAAGTGAATCCTTTTTCTCAACTGTTTTGAAGTTAGTCTCAAATGTAGGTTGTGGAGAGAAACCTAGGGGAAGAAAGCTATGGCCTTATTAACGATACCTACCCTAGAGTTCTAGCCACCCAAGTGTCTCTGATGCTGCAGGGACTATGGCCTTGACCACTGCAAGGCCATTGTGTTAACCTCACGTGAGGGTCTAAACTTCGCAAGCTGGGTGAGAAATTTGGTCTTCTCTTCTTTCAACCAAGCTTATGTTTGGAGGTAAATTAATTAATGCATAGCTAATCCTAGGTGGAAGTGCAAGTTATGAGTGATTGCTTTAAGTGAGATTATTAAATGACCTTTAAGTACTTCAAGTTAAATTACTTAAGATTTAATGCTTATAATGTTTAACACAAGGGCATGAATGAAGTACTTAGAGTGAAATTACAAGAGAAAATAGCACTAAAGCAAAAGTGCCATTGAACCACCTGATTTTTTAATTAAAGTACTTCAAAACCAATTTATCTAATGAATCATTGAGACAAGCAACTTCCAATTGATTATCCAATCACAAGATTTATTCAATTAATTAGCAAGAAGCACCAATTCGATGTGTAAATTACAAACCAAGTGAAACAATGAGGAATGCTCAAAAGATGTATAAAGAGATTTTATCAATTAGCAATCTCAATGTTCTTTAAACGATAACAATAAAAAGCAAGAACAATGTTATACCGTTCTAGCAATTAGACACAATGTTCCTCAATAAACAAGATGCTCTAAAAGTAACAAGAGAGAGGACAAGATACACTTATGCAATATCAATAGATCTTTAGAGCATTAACAATTATTGAAGCCTCACAACAAGATATGCAATTAGATTTTCTTCACGATGAGGTTGATTTTATTAGAACACAATTTCATTAGATGTTAGAAGACACTTATATGCAAATCTTGAGATGCAAAATTATGCCAATGATGCAAAATGACAAGAGTGACCAGCATGACAACGATTATACTTCCACAATGGTTAATCCAACCACTTAGAGCAAAAACCACTTAAATCACTTTGCCAAACAAATCTTATTGAGTCTTGAAGCTATAATGATGGCTTCTTAAGTATGTTAGGATTGTTTAGACCAAGATTTAACATCAAGACTTAGAGATTTACTGCTGTTATAATTATATGAGATCTTAAATCAGAGATATCAGATTTCCAAAATCACTTAGCAGAGGAACAAGACAAGCACATGAGTTGATTAACCTTATATGTTGAATGTGCGTTGTTCTTAGCCTTATGTAAAGTCTTTTTAGAGCACTTTAGATATGATTATATGAGACAAATGCCACTGTTATAAATGTTATTCAGATCTGCTTATGCAAACAGTGAGGGAAAAATGAAGTTAGAGAGCAAAGCTTTGGCCCTAAGGCCTTGCTAGATTGCTAGTTGACTTCCCAAAGTGCACTAGAGTTCTCCCAAACACCTGCAACACAAATGTTAGACTTGACAAGTAATGGATCAGCCCTCTTGTGACTGAAACTAGGGCTTCTATGGCTGAATGAGGCCTCAAGCCCTCAAGTCCTTGGTGGCAAGTCTGCAAGACCAAGTGTTAGCTCAAAAATTCAATGATTCAATGGCAAAATAATTATGGAAACCAATTCAAATCCTTGCCAAACTTGTTGAGAAAATCCAATAGTGTGGCAAGTTAATTGATTTCTCTTATTATGACATTATCTTGTGATATTTCATTATTAGTTTTTCTTCTTTCAATTTATCTTATTTTTATCACCAAGAATAATGGCAATTAATAAATAGACGAGGACACAAGATGTAGGCACGCAACCAGGGCAAAACCCCAACGTAGGGGAAAACCCAGTCAAGAATTCTTCCTTCAGTAGATTCAAAACAAATTGAGACGACCATGACCCTCACAATCTATACCAAAGACTTCTTCCCTCCATCAAGTCAACCTTGTCCCATCATGCTTCAGTTTTGTGGCATCTCAATTATTCTTCAGTCCCGTGACATTCCCAAACAAGCTTTGATACTTTAGTTCTGTGGCATTCCAAATGTGCTTCGGTCCTGTGATGGTAGTACTCATTTGATGGCATGATAACTTTCGATCTGGTAGTGTTAGCACACATATGATGATAAGGTCCTTCAGTGAACTTCGATCCTGTAATAATAGCACACACTGTTCTGCAATACACTCATGCCTCAGTCCTGTATTGATAGCCCAAGTTTCAGTCCTGAAATGATAACAAACACTGCAATACAGTCATGCCTCAGTCCTGTGGTAGTAGCCTTAGTTTTGGTTCTGTGGAAGCCTAATGAGATGTTTATACTTTGACCTGAAATGATACTCCAATCTTCTAGATCACCGAATTATACTTCACTGTGATTTACTGAACTTCTTCACGACAATTTCTGAATTTATACTTCACTGTGACCACTGAACTTCTTCTCTGAAATTTATATCGAACTTGTCTTTCTGCCGTTTGAGCGAAGTTTACCCTCCTATTTATAGTTGTCTCCCACTGTAAAATAAGTCGACTTGATCTTTTTGTGAAGCCAACTTTTGGAGGATTTGTTTGGAGGCCGACTTTGCAAGGTGACTTGATGGAGGAGTCTTTTGACAAAATAAATTTGATTTTGAATTCTATAAAATTTTTAAAAGCCTACAACGGAGGCTTGACCTATGAAAATTGATCCAAGCATGAAACCCATGCTTTAACAAGTCAATTTAATTAATAATAAAATTTCTTTTGCCTTCTTTTAATAAATATATTTCATTTTGACTCAAGAACAATTATGAAGACTGAACCTAGTTACATTCTTCAACGCTCCCTCTTAACTAGGGAGGTATTCATACTTACATATAACTATAGAGGTACATGGAAGATCTCAAAACACATGATCTACAAAGAGTTTAGGCACCACAATGCCATGGACTAGATTCCTGACCAGGGAAATCACTTCAGGTGGGACTAAGATGGACTAAAGCTTTCAGCGAGTCTAGTTACCATTAGGCTTACTTGCTAACCATCAACCCAAGGATATAGGTGCGTATCCAAGGTCAGAGCTCCATGACCAATGCCACCCTCTCTCTTGGGGATCTAGACATCAATACATATGCTGGCTAGATGTCCTCCCAGGCATTTTACACACACAATGCCTCAACACATAAAATCTCTCTAACTTTAAGTGTGCTTTTTCAAAAACCTTGAGAGATTTACTTGAACAGTTGCAACCCCAATGAATAACAACTTTTCAAATACTCATGAGTAAACACAAACCTTCAGGGTCTTTTGACTTCTTGATGTTGCCTCATAATTCATCACAGTAGGACTTCGAGGTTTCCCAAACAAATCTTGACAAAGGTTTCTTCAATCATTCAACTTCCTTTCCTACTTCACATGCAAGAACCAAATCCAACTTTCCTTCTTTCAACAACACCTCAATATGCATTCTCCAATTTCTTCTTCAAGGTATCCATCATGACTATACTATGCCCTCCCTCTCAACTCGGGACATATACTCTTTTCTAGGCTTCCTCTTAACCTAGGGAGATCAACTTCTTTTCTATGACATCAAAGAATCTTTCGGGGCTTCCATTCTTCTTGATCATCATCATTCATATAACTTCCTTCATCATGCTTATCAATGAAATCAACTTTACTTATGAACATCTTCGTCATCTTGAAGAATATGTACATGCACAACTTGGATAGCAAGTACAACCACATACATATAGAAGCATAAAGTTAACTATATCAGAGTCATACATTAAAAGGAAGCATTAGACTTTAGACATCAAATAACTAAACATAGTTAGGTTCATAATCAACAAGAGACACATACTTTTATGCTTCAACTTCTTGTTTGGGTTTTGTTATAAACCCTAGATCACATCTTTTAAAGTAACTCAATCAAGATGTCAGTCTCATTATATCGAGGGCTTCAATATTTCCTTCAGAGATATGACCAAATTTTCATATTGCAAACCTTAGGAACAATTCGAACAAGTATAATTCAACAATGCATCTAACAACTTTTAGAATTCATATGTTAGACTTCCTACTAGGATTTAGTGCAAACCCTAGATTCCATACACTGAGCTTCAACAACACAATTTAAAATTTCAACTATATGACCAACTTCTTACTAGGGTTTGTTGTAAACCCTAGATTCACCATCAAGGTTAAACAATATCATCCTAGAATATCAAACTTTGTCTAGGGCTTAGTTCCAAACCCTAGGACTTATGACCATCAACAATTAGGTCAACACCTATACATATCTAGGATTTTATCATCATGCACAAGCATATCATAACATATATAAGGTAAACCCAATGACACAAATATCAATATATTAAAGTTAAGATATATAACAAACTTGATCAGACTAGGGTTTCGATCAGACAAACACACATATATCTAGGATTTCATTCCTAGGACATTATCTAAAATAAGGGTCTAACTTATAAACCCTACCAAACCCTAAAGATCTAGGGTTTCAATACATAACACAACAAACCCTAATTTACCAAATCTCAAAGGTTTGGGATTACTATCCAACCCTAAAAGATTAGGGTTTGCTTAACCATACCAAAACCCCAAACATGGCATCATCAAAAATATCATTTTCTTAGACTTTACTAGTAACTCTAAGTAGCTTAGGGTTCCTCACATTATTATCAACATACCCTTAAGTTAGGGTTTTACAGAGAACCCTTTATGGTTTTACAAGAATGATCAAAGATATGAGGAGGGTAGATTTATCTAAAGATTAATCACCCGATCAAGAATATTTATGATTCAAGAGAGCTTAGACACAATAAATTTAGTAATGTAAAGTAAATTTAAAAGATATGAATATACCGTTATCATGAAGATAACACCGCTTATGGTTTTAAGACATACTTGAAGATGCTTCTTTTACAGACCTTATAAGGTTTCTTTTATTGAGATGCTCCCCTTGAATGACTTCATAATTTGTTCTTTTGTGAGTGCCAAGAACTAACTTTATTTATACCTACAACGTTTATTAACAAGCAGAACCTAAATATGCAAGTATAGTAGTATGATGACCATCTATGGTTTCTGTTATTTTAAGAGATGTTGACTACTAATCCTTATTGAGTCAAAATCTAAATCTTATTTATTTTCCTTAATGAATTGTCATATATCCCATATAAAAGTATATGTACTATTTTTGTTACAAAGAGAAGTTCACAAATTCTAAAAAATAAATTAAAAAAGTCATGCCATACATACCTCGAATCTTACATACCTTTGTCTTTTGATCGTCCTTTAAGCTTGTTTCCCTCTTTCTAAAGACAGATTGTTAGTTAAGCGTAAGGAGCAATGTTAGTACTTACTTGTATTTGGATGAGGACTTTAGGTCTTCTTTAATACACTGAGGAGGACCAATTTCTTTACTGTTTCCATCATGATTATTATATCCTTCTATGATAATAATGGAGAAGTTGCTACAGGTTCCAAAGGATTTCTTTGAATCTTCTCACATGGATGCAAATTGCTTTCTTGATATTTAATGACTTCTTTCTTTCTTCGATATGTTCTTAGATTCTTTGGGTTGGCTATGTTGAACTTGACAGGGCTTGAACCTCTTATACATATACTCAGACTCTTGTCCTTTATCACAATGATCATGTCTCCTTTGGTTTTGAGGTGGTTGAACCTTGTAGTAATGATTGTTGAAGAATGCGTTTATCTTGCTAGGTTTTCTTGTATCTTATATTTTCTTCAGACCTTTTCTATGCCTTCTGTACCTTGAATTGCCGTAATATACCTTCAGATTCTTGTACCTTGAATTTGGATCATAAGTTTTGTAGTTTTGTGCAATTTAGCCCACGATCATAAGTCAATGCTTTTCTTTAGCTGCCTTTACTTTATAGATCAGGGAGTAACTCTATTTCCTTTTCACCAATAAGGTGATCTTCAACCTTCTTCCACCATAGCTCTGAAACCATGTTGAGGAAATCAAATAGCGTGGCACGCAACCAAGCCAAAACCCCAACGCAGGGGAAGACCCAGTCAAGAATTCTTCCTTCAGTAGATTCAAAACAAATTGCGATGACCATGACCCTCACAACCTAGACCAAAGACTTCTTCCCTCCATCAAATCAACCTTGTCTCATCATGCTTCAGTTCTGTGGCATCTCAATTATTCTTCAGTCCTGTGACATTCCCAAACAAGCTTCGATACTTTAGTTCTATGGCATTCCAAATGTCCTTCTTGTTGAAGAATCTAGGGCAAATAAGTGTAGTGTGATTCTTTGTTACTTGATAACAATTTGTGGAGTCTTTTTACTTTTCCTTGTTAGCTTAATTTTCTTCTTCTTCTTATTAATGCATGTGCGTGTACTTCATCAAACTGCTACCAAAACATAAGAAAAAGAACACAAGATGTTGGCTCTCTGCCAGGGCCAAAACCTCTCCTCTTGAGAGGAAAACCCTCACATGAATTTCTTTTATTGAAGCTTCTATTGATCAATGCAAAACCCTATACCCTTGATAAGAAGATCCTCCAAGTACAAGTCAAGTCCTTTCAAGATTACTTCCACTTGCAACACTTCGTCCTTCTCCTTCCAGCACTTTGCCTTCCTCCCTTCGACACTTCTTTCGACAACTGTAGAGACCTTAGATTGTATGCTTTAGGATGAACCTTGACCTTTTCTTCCTTCTCTTGAGATGGAGCCTTCCTAACTTGAGAAGATGACCTTGTTGACTCCCAATCGAGCTTGCTTCTCTTTCACAAAGATTCAGACTTAGAGCAGCAGTAATGCCACCCTAATTCTTCACACATGTGAGGGAATCTCATCACAAGAACTATGTTAGACTTCTCTTACTCCCTTCGCTTGCATACCCTTCTTCCACGCTTGAGAGATAGGCCTTGTAGGCCTAGTTTGAACCCTAAAAAATGAGATATGGTAAACTGTAAGTTACAACTGTCATAATGCAGAGACAACTCTCCTTTCCTCTCACGTGTGGCTGTAACTAGCCCTTTAACACTTAGGTTTTCTTCTTCCTTTCTTCGTTGCCTTGGAGACCCTTTTCTTGTCCTCTTGTTACCCTTTTCTTGCCTTGTACCTTTGCAGATTTCAGAGAGGAATGCGTTGTTTTTTGAGGGAGTGGACAACATCTATATATGGAGGTCTGTTCCTCCTTTAGGCTGACTTGAAGGTCGATTTGCTGCTTTGAGGCCGACTTGATTTTCTTTGCTGCAATAGGTGCTTTTAATGGTGCCATTGCTTCTTTTGATGATGTCTTTGCTTGGAGGATACTTGACTTTGCTTGGAGGTGTTTTCTTTGACTTTTATACATAAATATACATAATGTAACATACCCTTAAGGTCTTCAACATAATTCTTTTGACTCTTTGACTCACCTATAGCACTTTGACATGTGTTAGACCTACTTCAATGAGAAAGAAACTCATTGATATATATTATAAAAATAGTATTTCTTTACTTGAATAAATACAAAAGTCAAAAGTACATTTATGAAGACTGAATCTAGTTACATTTCCTTCAACACTCCCTCTTAACTAGGGAGGTATTCATACAACATTACAAGGTGTTTGGCTATTATCAATCTTTGAAGAATTCACATAAGAGAAAACGGATTTGCAATCCATCTGTTATAGCATCATATCAATCATCATTGTCATAGTGCAAGGCCTTGACTAACTACTCCATCTCTTCATGATATCATGAGCTACAATGCTGGCGAGACCAATGATTTATAGACACCTTCATCATTGTCTCTCAAGGTACATACCCACCCAGGTGTTCTCTGAGTATGACCTTCTAGGACTATTCTTATCTTGGGTTCCCAGCCCTCAAAGAATATCGGTCCTCTTGCCTACTCTTGTCTTGGATGCCCTACACATCCTCAGAGTATCAGATGCCAGATGATTACCTAATCCTCCCATTCTTTCTTCCCAAGTGAAGACAAGAATGTTGTGTCTATCTTGTGTCTACATTTCCATTCCTGGCCTTCATCTAGACTTACGACTGTTAGTCCTGGTCTAGTGCATGACCCATGAGATGGAAAAACACAAATGTCACTCCCTTGTATTCAGGGGTCATCCAAAACTCCCTCTGGATTAGGGACTTGTCAGAGCTCCCTCTTAACTAGGGCCTCTTTCATTCATCAACAACTACTTCTTCAAGGGTCCTTCAGCTGCTTGATCTCCTTCCTTTATTTGATGTCATGAAGTCTTTGTTCGAACTTCTTTTAGGTAGGGCACCATCCATCGATCACTTTCCTTCCTGGTTTGTCATGTCATTGCTTCCTTCGTGGAAAGTGTCTTTCTTACCGTACATTAGGTTTTCTTGTCATCTGGCTACTCCTTTGCCATCTGTCCATGCTTCAGAATACTCTTCTCATGGAAGCTTCATTGTTCTTGCTTGTTTACATGCTTCAAACTAGTAGCCCATTATGACGTCATCCTAATATTGCTTTCAACATTGCTTTTTCTTTTGCTGGATGGCTTCTTCATCATGCCATCTTTGTAGAGTAGAATCAGTTATCTACATCTTTTATATCTCCAAGGCCTTCATAGGTGTCAAGGGTCCTTCCTTTCTTTGTCAGAGTTGTCCTGTCTTCTTTTGGGAGATATCTTCAAAGTATCTTGTCAGATAGTGATTCTCAGTGATCATGGTGTTCACATGCTTGATTTCTTTCTTCATTTGCTTCTTCGTGGATAGATGGGTCAACGATCTTATGCTTCTTGTGGGAATATTTCTTCATTGCTTGCTTCCTGGACTAGTCAACATTTCTTCTTGCTTCTTAGTCAACAATCTTATACTCCTTGTGTGAGCATATTCTTTTGTTGACCTTCATTGCAATGTAGTACATGCCTTTGAGCATGTTCTTAGTGAAAGAGATTCTTTCATATCTGATCATGCTTATAGAACTATTTCCATGACTCAATAATACACAAAAGATAACATGACTAAACTTTGATGCATACATACCTCATCTTGATTCTCCTTTGATCATCTTAGCTTCATTTGGTTGTCCTTGGTGTGGCCCGTCTTGCTTCATCTTAGCTTGCTTGCATATCATCTTTTTGTTTGAACCCCATGAATGAGATTCCCAATGAGACATCTGCTTTGGTTAATGAACCTTCTTTTGAAGATTCCCTCGTTGGATCTTAAAGACCCTTGACTTGTAAATGTTTCTTTTCTTTTTGATGATGGAGGTCTTCAAAGATTCTTAATCATGATCAATTTTCCTTTCATCGTGGATGAGGTCCTATACTAGGTATGCTCCTTCTACATGAATCTCTTGAGCTATATCTAACATGCTCCTATATTCTAGAAGATATTTCTAACCATGCATTTTTATTCTCATTATAAATGCTACATATTCATGAGTATCTAGAACTCTATGTACTTCATGCTTATAGATTCTAGAAGATGTTTCTAGCCATGCAATTTTATTTTATTCTTACATGCTCCTATCCTACTCAAAAATTTGAAAAAAGACTTGAAGTAAAGAGTTTGACCTAGTCATAATAGAGATCCGGAGGATCTTCCTTCTTTTGCTTCTTGTTTTCTTCTTTCATTTCTTGAGTCACATGAGCTTCTTCGCTTTTCCTTTTGTTCTTGTTGTCCTTCTTAAGCTTAGGACAATTCCTTTTGTAGTGTCCATATTCTTGGCATCCAAAACATTGGATTTTGGACATGTCTTTGTTGTTTGTTCTTCGTGGACCAAATTTACCAAATTTACCCTTTCTTTTGGCCATGGTAGCAAATGTTTGCTCCTTTGATCCCACATCTTCCTTTGCTTTAAGTCTGGTTTCCTCTATCCTACATAGAGACCACATTACACTGAGTGTGGTTGCTTCCTTCTTGGCATATATGCTTGATGTGAAGTTGCCCCAATCCTCAGGTAGAACATTGAGTACTATAGTTGTCGTTTCTCTGTCAGACATGACTTCCCCAAGCTCTTGAAGTTGATCTCTCATTTCATAGATTTTCATGAAGTAGAGAGCTATTCCTTCCTTTGTTATCTTCATCTTGTACAATTCATTCCTTAGAGATATTCCTTCTCTAGTTGTGGATACCGAGAATAGCTCTACTAGCTTATCATAAATTTCTTTTGATGTTTCAAATTTGGAGACATAAGGAATGAGAGAGTCTTTGATTGATTCTATTAGAATCCTTTGAGCTCTTGTCTCATTCTTATTGTACTTAGCTAAGGCTTGAATTTGTTCCTTAGCAGGGATAGAGATATTCCCTTTGACATGTTCTAGGAGATCATTCTCCTTAAGAAGTAAATCATTCCTCTTCTTCCATGCAAGAAAGTTATTGGTACCTACCAATTTGTTGATTTCCTTGCAAAAAGACATTGATGTATATTCAGAAGGGGACATATACTTACTTGATAGATTTTGAGATGTAGTGGATTTACTTTCTCTTTGAAGACTTGATGGCTTGCCTTCCTAGGATCTTGATGTTCTTCAAGTTGCCTTCTCCAAGTGGACTTGCTTGATGATGAGATTTGCTTGATGACTTGTAGCTTGATGTAGGTCTTGTTTCAATCTGCTCTTCTTTGTAGGTGCCTTTATGTAAGGCTCTACTTCTTGCTATGTAGTCTTTCTTGATGAATGATAGGTGATAGACCTTCTTTTCCTTGAGTAGATTTGGCTTGATGCTTCAACGTTGTAGATGTCTTTCCTTGATGAGTGTTCTTGAGTTGCCCTTTCCTTGATGTCTCAACTTCACTCTGATACCGTGTTGGAGAATCTAGGGCAAATAAGTGTAGTGTGATTCTTCGTTACTTGATAACAATTTGTGGAGTCTTTTTACTTTTTCTTGTTAGCTTCATTTTCTTCTTCTTCTTATTAATGCATGTGTGTGTACTTCAGCAAAATGCTACCAAAGCATAAGAACAAGAACACAAGATGTTGGCTCTTTGCCAGGGCCAAAACGTCTCTTCTCTTGAGAGGAAAACCCTTTCATGAATTTCTTTTATTGAAGCTTCTATTGATCAATGCCAAACCCTAGACCCTTGATAAGAAAATCCTCCAAGCACAAGTAAAGTCCTTTCAAGATTACTTCCTCTTGTAGCACTTCGTCCTTCTCCTTCCAGCACTTTGCCTTCCACCCTTCGACACTTATTCCGACAACTGTAGAGACCTTAGATTGTATGCTCTAGGATGAGCCTTGACCTTTTCTTCCTGCACTTGAGATGGAGCCTTCTTAACTTGAGAAGATGACCTTGTTGCCTTCCAACTGAGCCTTCTTCTCTTTCACAAAGATTGCAGACTTAGAGCAACAACAATGCAACCCTAATTCTTCGCACGTGTGAGGGAATCTCCTCATAAGAACTATGTTAAACTTCTCTTACTCCCTTCGCTTGCATACCCTTCTTCCACACTTGAGAGAGAGGCCTTGTAGGACTAGTTTGAACCCTAAACAATGAGATATGGTAAACTGTAAGTTACAGCTGTCATAACCGCAAAGACAACTCTCCTTTCCTTGCACGTGTGGCTGTAACTAGCCCTTTGACACTTCAATTTTCTTCTTCCTTTCTTCGCTGCCTTGGAGACCCTTTTCTTGTCCTCTTGTTACCCTTTTCTTGCCTTGTACCTTTGCAGATTTCAGAAAGGAATGTGTTGTCTTTTGGGGAGTGGACGACCTCTATGTATAGAGGTTTGCCCCTCCTTTAGGCTGACTTGATTTTATTTGTTAGATCTAAGACTTTTGCGATCCATAATGTCGAAATAAGTCATTCAGATTAATCACATTGATAGGAGACGTTTCAAACCAACTAATGTGGTCCATCCTTAGGACAAGGTGAAGAATCAATGGATCTTAAGGAATAAATAATATGGATGCATTATTGCCCAGAATTAACTGTTGAGAAATAGCCGTTGGTAAATTAGTTAATCAGGTAAGTAAAGTAATATTAATTAGTTAATCAGGTAAGTAATATAATATTAATTATTAGAGGGAAGGATTTATTTATTAAAATAATAAAATATATTGGTAAAAACTAAAATAAATATAAAATATTAAAAATGAATATAAAAATAATAAAAATATTATATGTTCATTTCCGAAATATTATATTAAAATTTTTCTTTGCTGCAATAGGTGCTTTTAATGGTGCCATTGCTTATTTTGATGATGTCTTTTCTTGGAGGATACTTGACTTTACTTGGAGGTGTCTTTTTTGACTTTTATACATAAATATACATAATATAACATACCCTTAAGGCCTTCAACATAATTCCTTTAACTCTTTGAGCCACCTATAGCACTTTGACATGTGCTAGACCTACTTCAATGAGCAAGAAACTCATTGACATATATTATAAAAATAATATTTCTTTTCTTGAATAAATACAAATGTCAAAAGTACATTTATGAAGACCGAACATAGTTACATTTCCTTCAACACTTCTGTCCTGTGATGGTAGTACTCATTTGATGGCATGATAAGTTTCGATTTGGTAGTGTTAGCACACATACGATGATATAGTCCTTCAGTGAACTTCGATCCTGTAATAATAGCACACACTGTCTTGCAATACACTCATGCCTTGCTCCTGTGGTGATAACCCAAGTTTCGGTCCTGAAATGATAACAAACATTGCTATACAGTCATGCCTCAGTCCTGTGGTAGTAGCCTTAGTTTTGGTTCCGGGGAAGCCCAATTAAATGTTTATACTTCAACCTGAAATGATATTCCAATCTTCTAGATCACCGAGTTATACTTCACTGTGATTTACCGAACTTCTTCACTGTGATTTCCAAATTTATACTTCATTGTGACCATCGAACTTCTTCTTTGAAATTTATATTGAACTTGTCTCTTTGCAATTTGAGCGAAGTTTACCCTCCTATTTATAGTTGTCTCCCACTGTAAAATAAGCCGACTTGATCTTTTTGTGAAGCCGACTTTGCAAGGTGACTTGATGGAGGAGTCTTTTGACAAAATAAGTTTGACTTTGACTTCTATAAAAATCCTAAAAGCGTACAATGGAGACTTGACCTATGACAATTGAGTCAAGCATGAAACCCATGCTTTAACAAGTCAGTTTAATTAATAATAAAATTTCTTTTGCCTTCTTTTGATAAATATATTTCATTTTGACTCAAGTACAATTATGAAGACCAAACCTGGTTACATTTTTCAACAAAACTCACCATAATCCTGCAACCGCAAGTATTAGTACTACACTGAAATGCCAAATGCAAAAAATAGCCAAACAATGACTGCAACTAAGGAAAACAAAGCTTCCTAAGCTTGCGATCTAGGGCTACAAGCCCAAAGGGCCTGCAGCTAAGAGGGAAAGGCCCTAAAAGGG
Organism: Pinus taeda; assembly: GCA_000404065.3. Classification (NCBI taxonomy): domain Eukaryota; kingdom Viridiplantae; phylum Streptophyta; class Pinopsida; order Pinales; family Pinaceae; genus Pinus; species Pinus taeda. The sequence continues at coordinate 256,321 of APFE031324118.1, read as the reverse complement.
TTGCGGCTACCACCAAAAGGCTTCTAAGGCCTGCGACAAACCAAGGGAAGGCCCTAAGGTCCTGTGGGTAAGCCTTAGAGGGCTTCCACTTGGATGGAAGGCCCACAAAGGGTCGCAGATGGGTGAAAGGAGGCCCGTAGGACCTGTGGCCAACCTCCAAGAGGCCTATGGATGAGGTAAAGGTCCTTAGAGGGCTGCTGCAAGGAGAAAGGCAACCCCTAAGACCCACGAATAGGGGAAAAAATGCCCCAAAAGGCTGTGACTAGCCTCTAGAAGGCTTGGATGTTAGTTTTTGTAGCATCAAATGGTATTCTAGTCTCGAGACTTTGTGGAGAGACTAAAACACAAGAGTTCTCCAAAACTCATAAATCGTTTATGGAAATTCCACCTAGAGATGGCTCAATTAAATTAATTGACCATGATTAAAAATTTCCTAAGTCTAACTTAGGAAAAATGGTTAATTATTAATAATTAATTGAGAAAGGTGAGAATTCTTTAGAAACTCACACAAATCGACTTGGAGATGATCTCAACCATTGATTAAGTTTTAATCATGACCATTGGAGTCCCAAATGGAGATTATAAGAAGAGGTTAATGGGTAGATGGAGAAAACACCAGTGCAAATACTTAGTGGTTTGGGTAGTTCGATTTTGCAGTGCAGGTGATTCAACAATAATATTGAGCTAGTGATTTAGTAGCAGGTGGAAGAGGAGAAACATAGTAGTATTGCAGAGGAGTTTATAGTTTTAGAGAGTCAGAAAGAGGAGGTTGAAATTGATCTCCAGGAGGTAGCACAAAGGCTACACAGAGCCTCAAGTGAGTAGTTCGATTTAGCTGCGGAGAAGCTTGTTTCAGTTCCAGAGGTTGGGAAGATTTTCTAGAGTGTTGGAGAGATAGTTTCCCAATTAGTAGCAGGAAGGACGACTTGATTTGCAGGAGTTTCGGGCTAAGTGTTTGGCAGTTTACATAGGGGTGACACAGGGCTTGTGTAGAGTAGGGTGGACGACTTGCTTTTCAGAGGCAGTCAAGCACCGGGATTGCTAGGAGATAGGTAAAATCCCTCAGTATATTTTTCCAGTATTTCTCTTGGATAGAATCGCCAGCTTGGCGACATTTTATTGTACTCAGAAATTTTGCTACTGCGTAATAATAAAAACCCTCACTACTGCACTGGTTTTTCCACATTGGGTTTTTTCGGGGACCTTTGTCCAAAAATAATGGTGTCACAATTTTTGTGTGTGTGCTAGTATTTCTCAGTTTCTAGCATTTTATTTCTGCAACATTTATTTTATTTTATGAAGAAATTGCAGTGTGAATATTTCATTATTTTGCTGTCAACAAAATAAACTGCATAACTAATTTATCAGTTAGAAGAAATATTTCTAGTTGCTACATTTCAAGGAATTTTCACGTTGGACCCCTCCAAACAAGAGAAATACCCCCACAAAAATAATGAAATCCTCTTCTAAGGGCTGCGACCTTCTTTGTTGATTGAGTGTTGAGCAACTGGGGCTTGGAGAGGTTGGAACTTACCCACAAGGGCCTAGATCAACCTTCCTATATTCAAGAACTTGATCATTCACTTGCAAAATGAAAACATGGAGAGCCCAAATACCCAATATATACAAAATTTCAAATTCAAAACCCCAAAACCCCAAAATTCCAAAATCCCAAAACCCGAAATGTTATACAAAATTTAAAAATGGGTTAGAATTAAAATACAAGGGTTAATGGAGAAATAATTTACAAATATTTACACTATTTACAAATGTAAATTAGCTCTTAATAGCGTTTAAATTTCGTTATAGCACAAGAGGAGAGAGAGATTATATTTTTTTAGAGATTTTAAAATAAACGATGTATGTAAATGAATCACCGACCCAATCCCTCCTACAAAGTACCCTGCAAAATGAAAGCTCAGAATCCAAACACAATCAATTCTTCTCCAGTCTTTGAACTTGGAGACCAAGGGCTAGCGTACTTGTAGATCTCTATTCAAACTTAAAAGATGAATTGTTAGATCACGAGGGATCTAAATCTACAGGTATAGATCTAAACCCAACACTTAAGGCACAATACCTGTACCAACAAATGTTCTGTCTTGCAGCAAATGAAATAACAATTTATAAAGCATACATAATATAAAGTATGAAAAATTTCTAACACATACCACAAATCTACAAATAGAAGAACACCATGAATTGAAACCCCAGAGTCTTTCTATTATGAGAAATACAATTCTAGTAGAGAAAGGCTCAGTACATGCATTACAAATTACGTCATCCAAAGATGAAATGAGGAGCTCGATAGCTTCCTTATATAGAAAATGAGAGAAGAAAAACCCTTCGAAGGGGAAATAACGACTAGTTGGCTTGATCCTCGTCAAAAAATCTCATATGTTGATCTTCCTTTGAAAATAACTTGATCTCCACTATTGATTTTTTATTTTTGAAGAAAAATTCGAATTTCTTTTGAAATCCCTTTTTTATTAATCCAAAAAATAATATTTTGGACTAATATCCTCAAAAAATTCACTTTGACTTAATTGCCAAGGTCCAAGGGGTCAACTTTTATTAAAAAATCCATTTTTTCCCTGGTGGAGGACCTCCAAAAATTAATTCTTTTTTTTTGACCCACAAATTTTTGATTATTTTCCACTTGGAGAGTTTAATTTCTCTCAAATTATTTTTTGACTCAAAATTAATTTTCAGACTAATTATTTTCTTTTTTTTTTGTCATATAATTTATTAGAAGACTCAAGATGGGATTAATTATTTTTTCCACCATCGAATATTTTAGCCATGGTGTCTAACTATGAGTAACTATGCACTAAAATATTTTTACAAGATATTGCAATTTAATTCAACCCTTAGAAGGGGAAATACACATTTAGACATAGACTCTCGAGACATTACCCAATTTTGCGACACAATATGATCTAGTATGAAAAATACATAGACTTGATAAACACTAGGACTCACCTAAGATCTTGTCAACAAATTCCACCCTAGCTTTGGGGTATATCTAGGAGAAAAACTCTGCTGATTATCCGTGTTTACAAGCACATATAATTCGGGGAGGTTAAAAAACTCCCTAGGATGAAATTCTTTGAAAAAATCATAGGCTTACCTAGGTTTTGTTACATGGCTTTATAGTCATACTAGAATCATTTACAATAATAAGAACATAATTTGGGTTTACAATGACAAACATTAATGCTGAATGATGACTTTGATCTTCGAAAAATTTTGTCCATTGCTTTGTGCCCTGCTTCTTGGACTATTGACAAAGTGTGGTCAACAAAGTCTAATGAACAACCACTATGGAGAAATTAAAACTATAAAGGTAAGGGAAGGAAACCCTAGTTTTCCCAAAACCCTAACTATCACTTTTGTGAGGGGATAAAAATCAAGAGGAAAGCTGGATGTCCTCAAGGGACGTCCAAGGTTATTTAATTAAAGCTTACAATATTCCACCAAAATTCCATATAAACATAAGCAATAAAACTAGAACATAGAAACCCTACCAAAAATATTTGCACGCAATAATCATTAAAAGATATTCAATAATAAAGATACTCACAAGATATGCATGAACAAATTTGTTATTATCCCAAAGTGACATCTCCACAACCAAGACTAGTTTGCAATAACATGATTATCCACAAAGATCATGTCTCCACAAGAATACAAGGGTACAAAACTAGGACGAAATCCTCTAAGGAGGCTAAAATAGTCCATAAATGATGATGAGAATGAGATATGAGGTGACCTCTATTTATATGATATCTACCTCACCTAATATTAGCCTAAGAAGCCCCTAAACAAGTTTGACAATAAAATAATCTTGGGTTACAAGCCAACCCATTGATTCAATGCAAAATTATGCCTCAAAAGACCCACACATGTGAGCTGTAAGTCTCATAACGCTAATGTCATGCCCTTTTTTTTCTCTGAATGTCATGTCAAGGCAAGATGAAGGTTGAATTGTATCTACATGTCAGGATCATCCATCATTTTGAGGAGTGTCCCTCAAGTCAACTTCAAAACAACTCCAGGGGTATCGGGTTTTGTTGGGGTGTCAACTCGCCATCTAATGGTTAATGCAATGCCTCTTCTCTCCGGTGTTGGGGCTCAATCAAGTGCAACAAGCCCTCCTTAGTTATCTCAAGGAAGACCATCCTCATCTCGACTCTAAATCATGGCCTGCCTATCAAGTCGTGTCAAGGCTAGCTTGGTGGCATCTTGGGTCAAGTGATGCAATCATCAAGAATCCTGTGATATTCCTACTTAGCAATTTTGCCAATTTTGATGTTTTGCCATCTTAGACTTAGGAAAAGTGGGTAGGAGGGCCCTGTTACCCACCACTTCGTGGGTGATGTCTCCAGGAGAAATTTTTCTCTATGATGAATCTCATCCGATAGCCAACAATCCCTTGTAGCCTCCTACTCGCTCGTTGTTCCATTTTTCTGCCACCTGAGCTAGCCATGTGGTCCCTCACCCACCTGTATTGATCGTATGTTTGAAGGTGGGCCTCTCGAATCTAAAGGTATGTCTTGTCATTTGGTAATTGAATATTGGGTTTACTTATCATGGATACTTCTTGGTGTGGATTAAGGTATGTTGAGTTAAACTGTGAACTATGCCAAAAATGCCTAAATGTGATACAAGTAAGTTCTCCCAAGAGATATTTTCAATGCTTCAAAATAATGGAAATGAGATAATGCTCAAAGTAAATTGCAAATGTAACTTCAATTGGAAACAAAAATTAGCTTGAAAGTGAATTAAAGTGATGCAAGTAAGTGTATTGATGCTTTGCAAAAGGAAATTGCCTAAAGTAAATGAAAGTGCTCACAATGATACGACTTGAAAAAATTTCTCTCAAACTTGTACAAGACATATAAACATAAGCTTCATAAATAATGAATTGTAAATTGCTCCAAGTAAATGCCACAAACCATAAACTTATAGCAATTGAAAATGAGATGAAGCTAAAAAAAATGAAATGCTTGCTTGTAATGTATGCTTGGCAAATAAGTGAGCAAAATAACAAATGAGCCTATAGTGAGGCAATTGTATCCCAAAGAAAACAAATAACTCCAAATACTTGCATGTAAGAAGTGAGTTGATCTAAAACTAGATATGAACTTGTATTTCAAAGAAATATGAAATGCAAAGCATCAAATGAACTTGTAGCAAGATCTCACGGAGAGATCGAAATGTGATTGTGAAGTTGTGTTAATTTTAAAGCATGCAAAATGAGCTAAAAATGAAAGTTAGAAAAAATGAAATGCAAAATTAATCCACTCATAGAAAATCCTCCTCCTAAATAAGGAGAAAGGATGCCTTGGGCAAAAACCTAAGCTCCCACAAGAAAAAATGATTTTTTATTATGATATTACAATGGAGCTATAACCTCTTAGAGAGATGACCAAAAGGTGAAGGGAATTTGTACAAGATTGAGAGCTAGAAATAGCTATAATATACCTCCAAACAATAGCAATCTCAAAGGCCAAAGAAGACTTTCTAAAATCAGAAAATTACAATCTCCACAAGAGTCCACGACTTAACCTTCTTTGCAGCTCCTTCTAGTGTCCACGACCTCTTTGGAATAGATCTTGAATGCTTGAGAGGTCTTAGAAGTGAGGTAGTTAGAGTTTTCAATAGTCTTTCCTCAAGATACTTGTGTCAAAACTCCAACTATGGGCTGCAAAGCTAAGACAAGATTAGTGTAAAAAGAGAATGTAAGTATGATACAAAATAATATACAAAACCAAATTAAGTGATGGGAGTGAACCCTATCACTTGCCTAGTTTGGGAAAGGCTCTTAGATAACTAAAAAATCAATGAAAGCACAATTTTTTAAAGAGTTTTAAATTTTAGAAGTATTTGCTTGTATACAAGCTATGTCGAAAAGAGTCGTTGCACAAAATAACTTCGTAAGATGAACTATGGAATTCAAAGAACCAATGAGAGCTCTTTGCAGAATGTGTCAAGAGTGGGTTGGTCTTTCCAAAGATTTAACTTCACGCTTGATATTTGATCCAACAAGATTTTTCTCTACAAAATTTCAATCAAACATTAGCCCCATATAGATCTAGCAAATAAGAAATGATAAAAATACTCGAGAAATTTATTGAAAAATAGCTAGAGATTTCTACACCTATAACATATTCCTATATCAATTGCGAATGAAAGATAGCGTTACTTTAACAAATCTACAAGAACATATGAAAATAACATAAATCAAAGCATGAACAAAAGAAATTATACCAATAGTGAGCCAATCATCATACTCCAATGGAACAACAATTCATGAGTGAACCCCAAAATCTTTTATTGCAATTGAGAACAAGTGTACATAAGAGTAGAGCTTCCTCAAGTACAATAGCTTGTAAAAATGATACAAAATGAGAGCACAAAGCTCTACTATATAGAGAATGAGAGCAAATCCCAATGTAGCAACCAAGTGACAAATATGAAGAAGATCCCAAGGGAGGAAATCGAACTCCAAGTGTGAGGAATCCAACTGTTAAACACACATGGGAGCAAGAACAATATGAATGATAAATCATGAGAGTACTTTTTATTAACAGGAGATATACATTTATAGTACATGTGGTGACCGTTGGGTTTCACATCCCAAGGTCTCTTGGACTCCTTTTGTCAATTCGGCTTCCACACTAACCCATTGAGGATTAGGTGTCCAACATTCCCCCCCTTAATCCAAAAGGTTATGTATGAGTCCAAGAAGAGCGCTGTAATACAAAATGTGCAAATATGCATGGCAGCACTAGATTGAATGTGCTCTATGAAATGTTGGTATAAAGGGTGGTGGTTTAAGGATGGCCACCAACACTGGAACGCTTAGTGCAGTTCCTGGAACTCTTCCAAAACTGGCAAGAAGCTGAAGTCTTCTGCTAGAGGAAGTGCTCCTATTGTTTTTGAAGAGGAAAACCTTCAAACATGAAAGGGAGGTCTCACCCCGCATAAAAGGGAGAACTTCAACCTGAAAAGGGAAGTCTCAACCTGTGATGGTTTAAGGATGACCAACAACTCTGGAATGCTTAATGCAATTCCTGGAACTCTTCCAAAACTGGCAAGAAGCTGGAGTCTTCTGCCAGAGGAAGTGTTCTCAATTTTGTTCCTAGAATTCTTCTGAAACTGGCAGGAAGCTGAAGCCTTCTGCTAGAGGAAGTGTCCCAGATTGCCAACTGAAGGCATGTTCACGGGCATCTTTGTCTCTGGCTACAACTCTAAAACTGGTGTGGCAGGTTGTGGCTCAGGCTCTCTTCATGTGACTCTAAAGCTTGTAGATGACCATCATTTCCCCCCCTGTCAGATACAAGGTGAGAGGATGGAGAAAAATCAACTGCAAGACTGTTCAATATTCTGGAACAAGTTCTGACATGTGTTTGGAATATCTTCTTGGCTATTTATGCCCATTGCCAAGAAGCGATCCATCCAAGATGAATCTTTTTTCTTGTAGGGCATTTGTTTCTGAAGCATCTGTGTGAATAATGACTGGTTTTATGACAGTGCTTCCATGGATGAAGATCAAAATAGTGATCTTTCAAATGGCCAACTCGGTCACAGTGTTGGCATTTCACAATCTGTTGTTGTTGTTGTTGTTGTTGCCGTGGAAGAAGGATAGAATCTGGAACAGCTGGAGGTGAACTGTCATGAGGAGTAGGTGAACTGTCATGAATAAATCTAGCACTCTGAAATTGAATGGGCCTTGAGTAGTCTGGGATATGAAAGGACAAGTCCTTGTCATATCCAAGACTGATTCTGTGCTTGTTGTGGACAAGTTGTTCCCAAGGTCTGATGATGGGCTTGGGAAGTGCAGACTGAGTTTCTGCATCTGCATGTACAGCTGCTACTTTATTGGGCACTGGATTTGAATGAACTTCAACAATATTGTCTCGCTGTTTATGGGAGTCTATTTCAATCTTCTGAACAGAAACAGATTCAGAATGATGACTCCACTGTTGTAATTCTTCCTGCTGTAGCTGAGATTCAAGCTGCAAAAAATCGATCTTTTCCTGTGCATTTTGTAGACATGTCTAAATTTCTGAGAGAGATCCTTTGCTGATTTGTAATGTGTCATCAACAGTAGATTGTATAAGAGTTTTCATGAACTCTAATACTTCACTGGTTCTGGCCATTTTTCTTCAATGTCAGATTTACACCTTAAAAACTGATCACAATTATTACTTAATGCAGAAAAGTAATATCCACTCATAGTACACAACAATATCTTGTATAAATGTGCAACAAATGAATCAGGGAATCAATTCATATATATATGTAGACAGAAACTATAATGGGTTTTAAATACAATGCCACAATTGGGGCAGTAGCAACTGCAAACTTGCTTGGATCCTTCAAGTACTCCTTCACTTTCAAATCAGCATTAGCAACAAGTTCCCAGAATCCAGGTTCTTTAAAACGGACTAGTAGTTACCAAAATTGATGCAGGGCCAACCCTGCTATTACCCAGAATCTTTATCACACACATATAAACATGCATCTCATCTTTTTACCCAAATAAAAAAACCTCAATAGCTGGCAATTTCACAACTGTACCATTTGCATGCGGAAGCTTATCTTTCATGTGGTTCAAAATCATTCACCATTGATTTCATACTTTCATTAAAAACCATCTTATATGGAATTATCTCAATTCCAATATCTACTCATCAGCAGGCAAATTCATAACTTCTTAAACCCAATGACTCAAATCATTCAAATGCTCATCAACCCAATAAACATCATTCATATATGACCAGAATTAAATGAAACAATGTGCCCATGTTTTAATATTCAATTTAACATTATTTTAATCAAAGAAAGGCTTGGACTTGTCCTTACTTAATGCGCCCTTAAAGGTCGAACTTTGGCAACACATATTAGATCTTATACATTCCAATGTCTCATAACCAAATAGTTCTAATAACTCTTATTCATCTATGCATTTTAAATAGCACCAATTTGATTCTCTCCAACAACAGACAGTAAAGTATGTAGATCTCCCCAGTCACTAGCATAGAAGTGAACATTAAGTGATAAACTAGTAGTCTGTGTAGGAGTTACAGGACCATCACAATGACGACCCAGTCGCTCACGAGAATTTTGAAGGTTCACATATACATTTGGTATAGTGAGACAACGTAAAACTTCAACATTGAAATCTTGAAAATGTACAGTTGAAGCACCCTTCAGACATGCAAAAAGCATAGAACCCTCATATCTTTCAGATCTGGAGTTCGAATCCCACAGCTTGTTAAAATGTTTTTGGTTCGTATATTATACCTAAGGAATACCGCTCATATAACAGAATCCTAGGAACCCAATACGCCAAAGCCTGGTTTATAGGCATAGAGCTCGACGGAAACCCTGTTCCACAAGATTCCACGAATGTGCCCACACAACAAATTTTAGGAATTGAAATCAATTAATTTCAATTTCTTTTCGGTGACTTCACTTGGCTTCGTTGCTTTTGGTCAAACCAACTACTCGGCACAAGGAAGGAGGACTCACTTTATCTCTCAAGCACCAACCCAGAGAATGAGTTCCCCAAACCATCTACACATTTCAAGAACATCATTGATCATTGGAAGGCATGAATAGAGTTCTGCTGCGCTAAAGATCTTCACCAAACAGAATGCTTTAAGAGTATCAAACGCTATTCATAAAATGTGAATAGAATTCCACTTCAGGTAGCGTTCACCGTGTCTCAAAATTAGTGTTCACGGAGCCAAAACCCGCAGGTCATATCAACAGCAGCGTTAAACAACGTTCAAAACTCCAAAACGTTCAACACACAGCCACAATTTTCAATTTAATTATGGACTATTCAAACAATTTTAATATTACTATATTATTCAGACCTCGAGCAAGGAAAAAGGAGAAGAATCAATTCGGAATGTGATACCAAACTTTGGAATAGAACGGGTCTCAATTCGCTAGAGGGCGCTTCCGCTACCCAATAGCCAGCACCACGCTTCTGCTTCACTAGAGAATTGTCCACAAAAAGCGAGGGAGTCATTGGATTTGGCGTTTTCGATTTCAAATTTTCTACAGATGGGTCTCGACCGTCACACCCTCTCTGTTCTCATCGTCCTTTGCGAACACGGCGTCAATCCTTAGGCTCTCGCTGCTGTTGTCAAAGAACTCCGGAGAGAAGCTGCTGTCCTCCACCAAAACCAAAACCAATCTTAAGGGAGTCTAGCTTGTGGAGGCACCAGCTCACCAAAATTCAGGTGCAGTTACCATGTCAGAGACGTTTATGAATCAGTCAGTGAACTAAACAGTGAGACATGACATAGTAATCAGGTGAATGCAATTCATGCAATGGAGGCACATAATTCTCCCTTTTAATTTATTTATGAAGTAGTCAGGCAGAGGGACCAGAGAGCGTAGAGAGGTCAATTATGCGTAGAATAATAACAGAGAATAATAAAGAATCACAGGTGAATAATGGACAGAGAGGAGCGTTTTGTATGCAGGTGGAGCATCTACAAGAGCAGCATTCAGGCCAGTGGAAGCGTCGGAGCGTGAGGTATGTCATAATTTTCTATTTGGGGAATTGTGCATAGAGAATGCAGCTAAAATACGACTGATAAAACATTCAATGAAATGCAGAACTGGCTGGCACAGAAAATCCATAAAACAAATGGCTCAAAATAATTATGCAGGCAGGAATACGCCTGCTCTGATACCATGTTAAACACACATGGGAGCAAGAACAATCTGAATGATAAATCATGAGAGTACAATTTTTATTAACAAGAGATATACATTTATAGTACATTGTTGTGACCGTTGGGTTCCACATCCCAAGGTCTCTTGGACTACTTTGTCTATTCGGCTTCCACACTAACCCATTGAGGATTAGGTGTCCAACAAAATACTCATCATTCTAACCCTGGTAAAATGCATAAATTGAACTATTTAATGATGAGTTTCATTAGTGGAACATACCAGTCCTCCAAAAAATTAAAAGGAAACACCCTGCCCAATTGACTATGATATTTGGCTTTAATGTAGGGTTCATAGTTCTGTTTGCTAATATTTTGTCTTTTGTTCCATCTTTCCCCCACATCTAGCATCCTAGTTGCTTTTGCAATAATGGATGGTGAAAGAGTGAAATTGATGCTAGCAAGCTGTACCATATTGTCCTCCATGTTGAAGACAAATTGCCTAGCCAATTCATGATGATACTTAACCCTCTCAACTATCTCAAAAAACTCAAAGCAAGATTGGCATTTGAAACAAGTGGTGGCAAGAGGACAAGCAAGAAGTTCAACAATGCTAATAGGCTCCTCTCTGATTATCTTCCCACCCTTGTGAAGTCTCTTAGGCTGTACATTCCTTTCTCTTGAACTGTCACTTTGTGTTTCTTCCTCATAGCTTGAGTCACTGTTTCTTGCCATAGTGCTTGTCTTAGGAAAATGACGAGATGAAGGTATGGTGAAAAATGGTGATGAGTATGAAGATATTTTACTCTCGGGAAATGGAATTGGGGAATGAAGGGAATAGTTTTGGGAAATTAGGGTTTAGTGAGGGTTTAGGGTTTGATGAGGGAGTTAGTTGCTTTAGGGGAGTGGGATATGGGAAAATGGGATAAATGGAGTGTTTTAAGGTAATAAAAGATTGGAAAGGGGTTTAATGATGTTTTTGTGATGATGGAGTGAAATTTGCACAATGAAATGGAAAACAATGAAGAGAAAATAGGGTTTCATTTTAAACTTGTAAGATTCATGAAGAACACAAGAGTGAACTCAAATTCAGCTATAGGATGTTGTTTACTTACTTGTAGAATGCAAATATAGCAAATTTGAGGGTTTATGGCGCGATTTGGAATGATTTAGGCAAATCTGGACTGGTGCACAGCGCACTGGGCCCAATGCACAGTGCCAGTTCAAAATAACACTGCAGTTTTGCCTCTGATGTGCAACACATGCCTGATGCGCAATGCATTGCCTTTGATGCACAACACCAGGCCAAGTTGCCTTGAAAAACAGGGTTTTTGTCTCCTTGGCTCCCAAATCGCGATTTTTGCTCTCCAAGAGTATTTTTCACAATGAAATGATAAAGAGGACCTCTTTCACTTTAAATATGAATGACTTTAAATTTTTACTCATCTCAAACTCACTTTTCTAATGTCAAAGTCACTTTTGGTCTTGAACTCTGTTTTTCCATTGAAATTGACTTTTCTTAATCATTTGATAAACTGATGCATTGATGCTTGTGTTTTTGCTTGCAGTGGATGGAGTTGGCAAGGTCAGTTAGGGCAGAAACTCTGAACTTATTACATGTAGAAAAAATGAAATTACATAAATTTTTTATACATAGGAATAAAAACTCTATTTTACCTCAAAACATTGTTTTGAGCAAAAAATCATTTATTGAGTATATCATAATCGAAATTTTGATTTTATGAACTTATTAGACCTCCTCATGTGTCTGCTGACTACTTATTGAGCTTTTTGCTGACCATGGTGACAATCCCTAGACCTAATGAGACCTAAAACCCTAAAAATGGATTTTGCAAATGTAAGGACAAAAATGACTGTAAATGACCTGAACATGTGAAAATAGTCCAACAGGTAAAGACCATGATGGAAATTTGATAATGAACCACTACCATCAGTTGATCCATGACCTAATGGAATGTAGTTGATGGGATGGGACACCTAAAATGAATGCAAAAAGAGCGATTTGATCACTGATGGAGGGATGAAGATACTGACACTAACATTGGCTCCAATGGGGATGGTAGCTCTTGGGAGGTGCCAAGAACTAGAGATCTTTGAAAAGCAGACAATGCCTCTTTGATTGGGAAAAATGGAGTCAATAACTTCAGCAAACTAAAACTAATATCTTGACTCAAAACTAACTCAATTACAAGACTGAAAACTGGTTGAAAACTAACTCAAACAACCCACACTAAATAACCAAAAACTGAAATCAGACCTTCAATTTTATAGCCTTCACTTTGGGCCCCAAATTGAATGAATGACGACAGTACACACTTTGCAATGAAGGAAATAAAATGGTATGTACAGTGACCAATTATGATAGTAGAAAACTTCTCAAAGATAATACCGTTTTAGGAGCCGACCATTGTCCGGACCTCCTAGACAATCTTCCCCATTCATTTCTTTGAGGAGAAAAGCATTTTGATCTCAATATGAAGCAATTCTATATGGTCCCTTCTGCGGATTCTCGAACTTTCTGTGCTTGCCTTTGTCCTCGTTTCTAGCATCCCACTTTAGCACTATGTCTTCAATCTGAAACTTATCTGCCTTTTCCTTCCGACCATATATTTTCTTAATTCTTTCTTGCAGCCTGAAGGTATTCTGAAAAACCTCCTCTCTCGTCTGCTGTAAATGGATCATTTGGTTTATTCTTCACTGAAAATGATCCTCCTCGCCGTCAGCTTCCTGTAGAAGCTTTACAACCGGGACTGCGAGAGATGTCGGGAACATCGTGTCAATACCATATACTATTTCGAACAGAGACATGCCAATTGATTTCTTCTGACTTACTCTATCTGCCCATAGTGCATTAACCAATTTCTTGTGCCAGCTCTTTTTGTTTGTTTCCAGCAGCTTTTTGATGATGTTGACCAATGATTTGTTCGAAGATTCAACCAATCTGTTACCTTGCAGATAGTATGCAGTAGAATGCCCCAAGGTAATTAGATATTTTCTACAAAAATCAATCATCTTTTTGGACTTGAAAGTTGCTGCATTATCTGTAATCAACTTGCTAGGACAACCAAAACGTGACAAAATATTGTTTTCAAGAAACTGAATTATTACCGCATCTGTGGCCTGCCGAGTGGGGATTGCCTCAATCCATTTTGTAAAATAATCCATCGTTGTTAAGATCCACTTGTGCTAAGCTGAAGATGTGGGATGAATCTCTCCAATAAAATCTAGGCCCCATTGCTGAAACAGAGCACTAACTTCAACTGGCTTGAGAGGTAGATGCTGCAATTTTCTCCTTACCTGAAAAATTTGGCATTCGTGACAGCTCATAACAATTTTATAAACAACAGCAAAGAGGGTAGGCCAATAGTACCCTGCTCTCAAAATTTTATTAGCCGTCGTTTTCCAAAATAGGTGACCTCCAAAGTCTCCCTTGTCAAAATCATCCATTCCCTGTTTGCTTCCTCCTCAACCAAACAATTCAGCAAATTACCTCCGAGATCTTTGCAATACAATGCATTATTCATAATACAAAATTTGGTAGCTTTTAGTTTCACAGTTCTACTTTTATTTCTAGCCATCCCCGGTGGCAGTGAAAGGTGTTGGAGCACATATACAATATCTGAATACCAAGGAGAATGGAGAAAAATTTCAGATAGCTGAACGAGTGAGCCGTCTTCATCTTCTTCGGACATAACAACAATCAAGTTTATGTCCAAGGCATGCAAATTAGACTCCGCCATCAGTTTTTCTAGACCCTGCTCCTTGTTGAGATTTGTTGGTTTTATCTCCAAGTCATATTCTAACAAAGCTGTGATCCATTTTCCTCGCCTCCCTTTCGGATATGTTTGTACCAAAACATCTTTGACAGATGCATTAGGGACATAAGAAAGAATATGGGAGTGCAACATATATACCCGGAAATCTTTCAAAGCTTTCACCAACGCAAGAGATTTCTTTTCAATAATGTTATATTTTAAGGTTGCATCTCTTATTGTCCTACTGAAAAGGGCAATTGGCTTCTCAAGCTGGTCTCTTTTCTACATTAGAACTGCTGCCATAGTATGCTCTAAAGTGAATGAAAATAATATGAAATCTTGGGAATAATCAGGGCTGATGAAAATCGGAGATGAAGATAGAGACAATTTTACCAGGTTGAAAGACTTTATGGCTTCTTCGGTCCACTTTACCACACTATCTTTTTTCAACATATTTTTAATTTCCCTCAAGTGTTCAGCTAGATGTGGCACAAAATGATGTAAGAAGTTCATCTTACCATTAAATTCTTGGATCTCCTTTTTACTATGAGGAAAATCAATTTTCTGAATGGCTTCCACTCGAGCAGGATTGATGCAGATGCCCTCCTTGGATATTATGTGACCGAGAAGCTTCCCTTCATCCATGGCAAACAAGCCCTTTTTTGGATTAAGAGATATGCCATACTTTCTACAATGCTGAAAAACAATTTTCAGATGGTAGAGATGCTCCTCATCTGAATTGGAAAAAATTGTCAAATCATCAAGATACACTACTAAAAATACATCTTTCTCATTTGCAAAGGCGATATCCATAACCCGCTGAAAAGTTGCGCCAACATTCTTTAAACCGAATGGCATCTTGGCATAATGGAATGTCCCCCACAGAGTGGTGAATGCTATTTTGTGCCTGTCATCCTCATGGGCCAAAATTTGATTGTAGCAAGAATACCCGTCGAGTAGCAACATACGTGATGCCCCAACTACTCTTTGGAGTATGTGGTCCAGTTTTGGCAACGGATAATTATCTTTCAACGACACCTTAAATTCAAATTTCTGAAATCAATGCATAATCTAATCTCACTTGTCTTCTTCCATACAGGCACCAAATTGGAAATCCATTCTAAAAATCTTATTGGAACGATTATACCAGCCTTGTATAATCAATTCACTTCTTTCTCTATTGATGGCATCAACTTTGGATTTATCTGTCTCAACTTTTGGCGAAATGGCTTCTATTTTGGCTTGATTGGAATGATGTACTGAATTATAATTTTATTGTACTCCTTCAAATCTGTATAGTACCATGCAAATACATCAGTAAATGAATACAATAAACTAATGTATTTTGCCTTTACCTGAGGAGGTAATGCCTTTGACAACTTCACCATATTTGGATTTTCTGTTGTTCCGATATTCACATCTTCAACTCCCTTTTCGGTCGGCATTAAACTTGGCTTGCGGGCTACATCATCTTGGTCAAATAATTCCCCTAAAGGTATAAGGCCTTTAGGGATGACATTGTCCTTCAGCTGCAAAACTTCCATCTGATTTACCTCTATGTCTAGTTCACCATCATCTTGCTCGCCATCTATAGAAGTGTATTTATTTTTGCCTTCATTTTGCAGAAATTCTTTAATCTCTTTGTCATCCTGAAACACTTGTCAATATCTTAGATTATCAGGGACAACTGGGAGATGTTTCACATGAATTTCAAACTTATTGTTTGAATTCATCAGGATCTTCAAGTTACTTGCAGCTATAGCAAGGGAATCTGCAATAACATTTTGCGCACGAGGAACACATGTCAAGGTATAATCTGGAAACAACATCAAAACATCTAAAACCGCATTACGGTAGGCCCTCATTCGAGGATGTTTGGCTTGGTATTCACCCCTGACTTGTTTGATTACTAATTCAGAGTCGCCATAAACTGAAATTCTCTTTGCATTTAACTTCTTGAGGATTTTCAAGCTTGCAATTAGTGCCTCATATTCGGCTTCATTATTGGAACAATCAAAAGCGAACTTATATGAACAAACTATTACATTACTCGGGACTTTATTTGGTAAGCAAACAGGGCTGCGTATCCAAATACCAATTTTGGAACCTTCCTTACCTACTGCTCCATCAAAGTCCATACTCCACAAACCGACTTCTTCATCCAGGTGCTGGAATTCTACCCGCTCTTCTACCTTTGATTACTGTCCATTAATTTTCTACTGCTAGGTGGAGTGTTGACTATTCAACAGTACTTTCAAGCCTTTGTCTCTCTTGATCAAGTACAACTCTAAAATTTTCTGTTATCTTTGGTATATCTTCAACTTCAACTAATTGACTATTTACATCATTGAAACCACTGTCAGAATAAAGAATAAAAGATTCTAAATCTGTATGTACATACTTAATTGGATGATTCAAAGGTTTCTCCTTGCTCGTGATCATATACTTCATCTTTTTCTCCCTATATAACTTTCTTAACTGACCAAAGATTGGAATAGTGGCATAGGAGAAATCTAACTGCAATGTCCCTTTAAGTTTTTCACCCCATGACCTAGATAAAAGCATGCCAAATCTAGGGGGAATGTCAACCACAACTACATCCATAAGAACATTCTTCGCTAGAATCTGATCTAAAGTCACAACCAAATCTTTAATGAGACCAATACATCTGACCCTACCTGAATCAAAGGAATAAAGATCATGATACTTGCAAGTGATGTCCAAACCAAATTTTTCCATAATTGCCTTTGGCATCAGGTTGTGAGATTCTCCTAAATCAAGCATGGCATTGTGCAAAACATAATCATGCAATCTAAGGCTGATGTAAAAATGGGCTACATCACTATCCTCAGATTGGCCTTCTAATGCTAGACCAAAGATAAGCTCGGGTTGGTCATCTTCCACATTAACCATATAAGACAAAGGATCTATATTCAAAATCTTTGACACTTGACCTTTATAACTATTATTCTTCATTAATTCAGTCAAAGGTATTGACACTTTTAACTTAGCAATCTCGTTTTCTAAGCTAAAGGCTATAGTTTCTCTACCTCTTTGACTGGAGCATCCTTCTTTTCAGTCTTCTCCTTTATTGCACTTGGCTGATTTGAATTTTCATTTGCTGATTGTATTTTGTTGGAAGTAGGATCTACTGGCTTCTTTCACTTTTTCTGAACATTTGGAGAATCATTCTTTGGTGGTGTTGCTTCCTTTCGCTTCTGAATTGGATTGATTGGTACATCCCTACTCCTGAGCGAGTACTGTCTTTGCTGCGCTGTCAATGCATTCATGTATCCCATCTGATATTCATCTGATTCCTCTTCTAGGACTGTTTCATTTGCCAATATAAAATCTTCAACTTTTTGTACAGTTGGACTTTTTGAATACTCTTCATCTTCAATGATATAAATTGGCAAACCATCTGGTGTAAAAAAGTGGTTCTCCTCTCCTATTGGAGTCTCATCATCCTCTGATTCAATGCCATGGACATAGTTCTACTGTAAAGGTGTTTTGACTTGCTGTTGAGCTGATGGATCTTGAGCTCTTTGCTCTCGTTGCTTAATTCTGAACTGGGGTTGCTGCTGACCACGAAAATTTGGATTTCTGACCCGTGTCTCAGGCTTATCTGCAATGGTTAATCTATCGAACATATTCTCAAGCTTACGAAGCAAATGATCTGAGGAAGAAGATTCTTCCTTTATGGTCACCTTCTTCTCGGTCTTTGTCCTAGCTCTCTTAGCTAGCAGATTTACTTCCACACTCACAACAATTTTCTGCATGTCCTCCAATGTAGCTGGGTCTCTTTCTCTCAATTGATATGCCATGTTGGGATCAAAACCATCGGGAAATTTGATCAAAGCCAGCCCCATTGGTGGCTTAATATCAGCTTGAATGGCATTATAAACAGTATTGAATCTAACACAATAATCCTGGACACTTTCACCAACATTCCTCTTTATGTTTTCATACTCAGAAAGGATTTGGAGTGGATTTTTCTTTACCTCCCAACGATCTAGAAATTGTCTTTGAAGAACTGCCAATGTATTGATAGTTCCAGCAGGCAATGCTCTGAACCACTTTCGCACTTCGCCTCAAAACGTCTGCACAAATAATCTCATAATCACATTCTCTTCATCTATCTCGTGGAGATCAAAGAAATCATTCATCCTATCAACATGCTGCTATGCTGTGATACCTTGGGAAGCATCAAACAATGGGATTTTACTTTGATAATCAGCAGGCATAGTATCCAAGTTCTGTGGCAAAATGAGAGGTGCATATCTGGTAGCGATTGCTCGAGGTGGATTTAAAACTAGCCTTGGGGATGTAGGAGTGGGAACAACGATAACAATAGATGTTATGGGTGTATGAGGTGTCAAAGGGGATGAAGAAATATTTTATGCTTGAGGTGTTGAAGGGGTTGATGGGGGAGAAGAGACTGTAGATATTTGATCAGATATGGTGGGGTGCACGGGAATTGTGTGAATAAAAGGAAGCTCAGTAGGAATTTCTGAACCAGACACAACAACGGATGAACCAAGCGTTGCACATGCAGATTCTAAGAACTCAGGAATATTGGTAGCCACAATTGAATTTTGAAGATTTAGAATATAAGCATCAATTGATCTATTTGCTCTTTCGGTTTCAAGATATTGCACAAACTTCAGATTTAGAACAGTAGCACCAACTGCGCTTTCAGACTTAGTTTCAAACAATGATGGATCA
Organism: Pinus taeda; assembly: GCA_000404065.3. Lineage (NCBI taxonomy): Eukaryota > Viridiplantae > Streptophyta > Pinopsida > Pinales > Pinaceae > Pinus > Pinus taeda. The sequence goes on along the minus strand of APFE031324118.1, from coordinate 237,117 downwards.
AAATGTTCATCAAATGGGAGATATTCAAGATATTCAAAATAATTGGGCATGAATGAGATCTAAACACAAGAATCACAAAAATTTCTTGGTGGAGAATTCTTGGAATGAGATTTGGGTTTTCATACACGGGAGGAGGATCGGGATCAAGATTGGCTCTGGTGTATCGTCCAGAAGCCAGTGTGTTGAATTATTCCCAAAATCAAATTGACATTACAATCTTGTCAGCCTGCTGAATTCTAAACTTATCATCCAAAAGTATATAATTATTTAATGTACTGGGGCAATTTGCAAGTAAGATGTGTAGTTCATAAACTAAACCAGAGATTGACTGAAGCAACATTCATCTACTTATGCACTTGCAGAGCAAGAGCAGTTCAAAGGCTACTTGGCTAACTTCAGGCTCCGTCTGTAGTTTATAAAGCAAACAAAAATAGCAAACGAACAAAATTTTCTTCCCCAGTATGGTCGCCAATATGTTAGGGCCTAAATCTACCTCACGCTGAGAAAGGCAGGTCTAGGGTAACATCAAACCATGCTTAACTTGGTAGCTAGCCCTACCAGGTCGGGAGAGGGCTCTCTCCTTGTCAATCTCAATGAAAATTTATCAAGGAAGGCTTGATATGATTGATATAAAAACTAATTTTAGGCTAGGTATGTTTGCTCAGAGGAATTTGTTTGACTTTAATGGTTGGTTGCTAGATCAAATGGGGAAGGCAGCTTTGGGTCCAGGAAATCAACATAGATTTGCAGAGGTTTCTGTGGGGCGAGGGAGGAAAGTGTTTTAGCACTTTGAAATGAGTGTAATGGTGAGTCTAAAGATAGGTGAGGAGCTGGAGAGGGCATGCAAATGTCATGACTCCTCTTCAGACAATAGAAAACATGTAAAACTAAGTAAATCCTAAGGCAGAGCATTGAAATACCAATGGATTCTACCTTTTACACTTGATTCATTTAGTTATGAAAAATAAGAGAGATGATGGCACACATAACATAAGATCAACTGAATTAAAAAGAAGAAAACAATGCTAAGTCACATTACCACAAGAATCCCACAAAATGCTGCAAAACCTTGGTTTATTTCCTTGCCAAACTACAAAAGTGATGTACAAAGTAGCTCAATGCATCCACAAGAGTCCAACCTTGAACAATGACTAAGGAAGTACAAGATATAGGCATCAAACCACCCATGCTAGCCATCTGGGGTCGAATCCATGAGTCAAGGAGTTGTCTCAACAAGATCTAAACTAGGAATTGAAAAATAGGCAGTGGAACAACTTGCCTCTAAAACTATGGAAACTGATTCATTCAGCTCAAAACCACCTAAAACTGATGTATCTACCTCCTTAAGTCATTTTTCATAATTTTTACATCAAAGTACATAAATTTACATCATATTATATCATTAATTTGACCAAGAGAGAAAAAGTCAAACTGGTAGAAAACTAAGCGAAAATTTGAGTTTTTGAGCAAAATTGGCAAAATTTTGCCTCATGTGCAGCGCCATTAGCCTGATGCGCAACGCCTTTTCCAAGCTGCGTTTGAAGGCCTTTGCCTTCACCAAATTAGCTCCAAGATGGCTTGTTGGAAAGGTATGTCTGTCTAATTTCTAGGACAAGTGGAATGTTTGGATTTGGTGTCCATTTTCCCCTTCAAAAATCACTTCTCCGAAGACTACTTCTTGTGGGTCCAAAAAGTGGCAGAGAGGGCATTTTTGAGGTGTTTGTTTCCCTTTAGGTGACACAGATCTCCTCCAAAATTGATGAAATGTTATGGGTTTTCATATTTTTTTATGAGGAATCGAAAAATGTAATCCATTCCTCAAAATTCTCAACCATATCAATGCACAGCGCCAGTGGCGCTGCGCATTAGAGGAAAATTTCTGAGTTTTACAATTAAAATTTAGGAAATGACAAAAAGTTCTCCAAAATGCTTCAAAATTGGCAAGAGGAAAGCTTATTAATTGGTTTTCTAAGACAAGGAAGCTTTAGCCAATATTCTAAGTTTATCTTGCTCCTTTTTGGCTTTTAAGGCTCTCCCTAACTTGGCTTTTAGGCTTCTTATTCTTGATTTGCAGATTTTGTTCCGGGCCAAATAGTGATAGGCCATGTGGCGCAACATGTTCTTCTCCTTATTAGCCTTATAAAGAAGCTTCTCAAGGTGGACATTCACTCTTTCCAACTATGATTCTTGGTCAGCCTCTATTTATTGCTCTAGTGAAGTCAGCTTGATTTTCCTTCTTTTTGCAATTTGCCGGTTTTCCCTTATGGTTTGTAGCTTCATCATTGTTTGTTTGTCCTCCAATTGCTTGTTCTATTGCTCAAGGTAATTAATGATCCATTTAGCCCTCTCAAGGTCAAGTGATATGGCTTGGATCTTAGCTTCTTTCTCCTTGACGATCACATCCTTGAGTCTTGAGATTTGGGAGCCCAAATCAATGTCCTTTTCCTTAATCAAAATAAATCCTTGTCTTGGCCTTTAGAAGGCCCTTCATCATGCAATGGTTACTTTCCTCTGTCCTGCACCTGTTTTTCTGAAGAAGAAGGCAAAGCCCCTTTCACCCAGGTGAATATATTATTTTCCTGTTGTCTGGTGAAGAGAACGAGACCCCTTCCATCACTGGTGGAGATAATACTCATTTGGCAACTGCAAAAAGTCTTCTTGTCCACTTTTCATAAGTTATAAACATAGGAATGTGAGCCTCTTCAGTTCTACTTTCATGCTCTCTTTGTTGCCCGGATGGTCCACCTTCCTCTTGAAGTTCTGCAAAAATTTGAGGCCCCTTGAGAATCTCATGGACAATGAAGGTTTCCCATGGCACTCCCAACTGAGTGAGCTAATCCACAACAACAATCTTGATGAAAGTAAAGTGATAAATGCTATTAAGCTATTGTGGGTATGGTTTTCTCTTTGCAAGTACAGTCATCCTCTCTATGTTTTTGCAAATGAAGTATGGAATACTCATCATTCTAACCCTGGTAAAATGCATAAGAAATCTGATATGATAGGCATAGAGTCTGTAGAACCTTCCCTAACCTGTGAAGTATTTAATGTTGAGTTTCATTAGTGGAACATACCGGTCCTCCAAAAACTTAAAAGGAAACACCCTGCCCAATTGACTATGATATTTGGCTTTAATGTAGGGTTCATAGTTTTGTTTGCTAATATTTTGTCTTTTGTTCCATCTTTCCTCCGCGTCTGGCATCCTAGTTGCTTCTGCAATAATGGCCGGTGAAAGAGTGAAATTGATGCTAGCAAGTTGTACCATATTGTCCTCCATGTTGATGAAAAATTGCCTAGCCAATTCATGATGATACTTAACCCTCTCAACTATCTCACAAAACTCAAAGCAAGATTGGTATCTGAAACAAGTGGTGGCAAGAGGACAACCAATAAGTTCAACAATGCTAATAGGCTCCTCTTTGATTATCTTCCCACCCTTGTGAGGTCTCCTAGGCTGTACATTCCTTTCTCTTGAACTATCACTTTGTGTTTCTTCCTCATAGCTTGAGTCATTGTTTCTTGCCATAGTGCTTGTCTTAGGAAAATGATGAGATGAAGGTATGGTGAAAAATGGTGATGAAAGAGGACAATGGTGATGAGTATGAAGAGATTTTACTCTTGGGAAATGGAATTGGGGAATGAAGGGAATAATTTTGGGAAATTAAGGTTTAGTGAGGGTTTAGGGTTTGATGAGGGAGTTAGTTGCTTTAGGGGAGTGGGATATGGGACAATGGGATAAATGGAGTGTTTTAAGGTAATAAAAGAGTGAAAAGGGGTTTAATGATGTTTTTGTGACGATGGAGTGAAATTTGCACAATGAAATGGAAAACAGTGAAGAGAAACTAGGGTTTCATTTTAAACTTGTAAGATTCATGAAGAACACATGAGTGAACTCAAATTCAGCTGTAGGATGTTGTTTACTTACTTGTAGAATGCAAATATAGCAAATTTGAGGGCTATGGTGCGATTTGGAATGATTTAGACAAATATGGACTGATGCACAACACACTGGGCCCAATGCACATCACCCTCCTGATGCGCAGTGCGAGTTCAAAATAACACTGCAGTTTTGCCTTTGATGCGCAGCGCCAGGCCAAGTTGCCTTGAAAAATAGTGTTTTTTTCTCCTTGGCTCCCAAATCGCGATTTTTGCTATCCAAGAGTATTTTGCACATTGAAATGATAAAGAGGATGTCTTTCACTTTAAATATGAATGACTTTTAATTTTTACTCATCTCAAACCCACTTTTCTAATGTCAAAGTCACTTTTGGTCTTGAACTCTGTTTTTCCATTAAAATTGAGTTTTCTTAATCATTTGATAAATTGATGCATTGATGCTTGTGTTTTTGCTTGCAGTGGCTGGAGTTGGCAAGGTGAGATAGGGCAGCAACTCTGAACTTATTACATATAGAAAAATTGAAATTACATAAAAAATTTATACATAGGAACAAAAAATTTGTTTTACCTCAAAAACAGGGTTTTGAGGAAAAAAATCACTTATTGAGTATATCATCATTGAAATTTTGATTTTATGAACTTATTAGACCTCCTCATGTGTCTGCTGACTGTTTATTGAGCTTTTTGCTGACCATGGTGACAAACCCTAGACCTAATGAGACCTAAAACCCTAAAAATGGCTTTTGCAAATGTAAGGACAAAAATGACTGTAAATGACCGGAACATGTAAAAATAGGCCAACAGGTAAATACCATGAGGGAAATTTGGTAATGAACCATTACTATCAATTGATCCATGACCTAATGGAATGCAACTGATCGGATGGGACACCTAAAATGCTTGCAAAAAGAGAGATTTGATCATTGATGGAGGGATGAAGATACCGACATGTTGTGGCCACAAACAAACCCCCTCCTTATATAGTGTTATTGCTAATACTAAATAAGTGGGACCCTTAGTCAAAAAAATTTAAAAAATCAATTAGTGCTTATATTTCCTTTTGGATAAAGCTTACTATCATGAACTTAGGAAAATACCTTTGAAAAATCTAAAAAAGCTTAAGTTTCATGATAAAGGAAGTAAATTCACTCCTTAAGAAATATCGCATCGTGCAAAGAATGATAGGATGCCTTCTTATGAGCTAAAATTTAAAAAAAATGCGAGATTGCGACGCGAAACTCCATCGCATCGCATGCATCAATGAGCACTCACATTGGAAAACCTCAAAATCGCTGATATGCGATATTTCATATCGCATATCGCAAAAACACATAAAATACACATGAAGATTAAACGATCTTGCGATAATGCGATCGTGCTATATTGCGATCTTGCGATCGTACGATCGTACGATCTTGCGATATAGCGATAATGCGATGCTGCGATCTACGATACTGCGATGCAAATCGCAGAAATCATTCCATCGCAGATTTTCCTGGCTCAATATTCAAGAAAAAGCTTTTTCCATAAACCAAGAATTGGTCACGCACTTTAATGTTGATTAATGAGTTATATGCCAGTTGTTAATAAAATATGGTTTTGTGTTTATCGAAGAGCCAGTTCATGTAAGGTGGCGTGTTTTTGCATATCTTTGGCATTTAAGGTTTTCCTGTCATTATTTTTATTATTACTTTCACCTCATTTGTAAAACTGCAGGAATGAAGAACAAAAGGTTATACAAAGCAGTATGCAGGAAACTATGAGGAAGAAAAGCAGGACTCCAAATTTCATTTGGGAAGGCACACCTGATCTACACAAGGAAGAGAATCCTAAGGTAATGGGATTTGCGGCTACTACAGGCCCATCAAGGTCGGCTGAAACATCAGTTACAGATTTAGCTCGTTCATTCCTGCACTGGATAGCAGCAAGGCCCCAAATTCTCAGATACACGGACAATGTTGATAACAGAGATGAAAAGTTTAAGACTCAGGTCAAGAGCTTATGGAATCATTATCTTCACAAAGTTTGAGCTTTATATCTCCCAAAAGGCGCAAAAGGCGAAAAACGCGTCAAGGAAGCCCGAATCAAGAAACATAGGCAGTTTCCAATGCGCGATTAGCGCCTAGCGCTAATCGCGCATTACTGAGAAAATTGCTCGAAAAGGAAAGCTTCCAATTGCTTAGTTACCTGCAAACTCCCCAAAATTGCAAGAGGCGACGCTAGAAACAGAAAGCTAAAGAAAAGGCAGAAGCAATTTCATGGTTAATCAAGTTAAATTGGGAGTAATACTGGGCATACATAGTAAAGTCATATAGTCAGCAGATGATTCCCAAATACATCATCAATTCTGCCGAAAAGATGGGGCTAGATCTTGCTAATTACGTTTTCTCAGCACAATTATAAGCTGAAGTCGGTCAACCGACTCTTCTAAGGCAAATGCTGAATACTTGCGATATTAAGGAGCAAATACAAAAATAGTTAGATGTTAGATTTAGTTTTAGAAATAGTTTTATTTTATTTTTATTTTTTCTTAGAAAAAGGACGGTCATTTAAACCGCATCCTGAATTTTTGTAATAAGTTATTTTTAGTTTTAGTTAGTAGTATTTAAACCCTTCTCATGCATTTAGAGAAGGGTCTAGAAATTTGTCAAAAACTTATCCTCAGAACATGCACTTTTGCACCCTCGGAGGAGGTTTTGATGAATGAATGGAACATGATTTGTTAATGTTTGATTTAATATCTACTACTGATTTTGCACTTTTTTACTCTTAGTGGATGTTAGATCAAGGAGAGATAAATCATTGTCGCTTGAAGCTCATGAGTAGGACTAGTTATAAATGGTACTTTTATCTCTTAACCATTTCTTCTTATGTGTTAAAGTGATATTCAATTTTAGTTGTTTATATATTAATGCGTGAATGCCTGAGTTATCATTTGGGACTTTTGTACGGTGATAGCTATTTATTTATGCTTAATGTATGAATAGCTCATTATGCAATATGTTTTTCACAACTGTTTCGTCTAACTTTTTATACGAAGTGGTTTATCTTTATTGAATTTTTTTCTCATAATAACTGAATGATCTTTATTACCAGTTGTTATTTGAAATCTTTTTAGATTGCATAATAGAAGAATCACACCCCGAGTTAGTATAAACTTAGATGTTTTCTTCTTATTAGAATACAATAGCATAGCACTAGATTGAAGTTAGAATTAGAACATCTTAATTAGGAAACATTAGATCAGAAACATCAAATTCTACACACACACACACTCATAAATTGGGAAACTGGTCCCATATCCCCAATCGGACCCGCTATACCAAACTGATAAGGAGCTGCCAACCAAGGTCCGAACCGGGCGATTATCCCCCTTGTTGTAGACCCGATTTTCGGGGCTTCAACACGACACTAACACAAACTCAAAAAGGCCCTTTATGGTCTGAAGCAGGCTCCAAGGGCCTGGTATTACCGTCTTGACAAATATCTACACCAACAAGGTTTTACAAAAGGTTCAATAGATGGAAATCTATATACAAAGATTGCAACTGATAAAGTTCTAATTATTATTGTTTATGTTGATGATATCATTTTTGGTAGAAATGAAGAATCCATGAGTCAAAATTTTTCCTCAGTAATGCAGCAAGAATTTGAAATGTCCTTGCTTGGTGAACTTACCTATTCTCTTGGTCTACAAGTTCAACAAAATAAAGATGGTATTTTTCTTTCACAAACCAAATATCTCAAACAGATCTTGAAAAGGTATGGAATGGAAGATTCTAAACCTGTATGTACCCTAATGGTAACAAGATGCAGTTTCAGCCCAAATGATGAATCAATAGCAGTACATCAACCAACTTACAGATCCATGATTGGCAGTCTGCTTTATCTAACAGGTACTTGACCTAACATCATGCATGTAGTAGGAATAGTTGGAAGATTCCAAGCAAATCCAAAGGAATCACATCTTTAGGAAGTCAAAAGAAATTTCAAATATCTTCAAGGAACTCAGGACTTTGGTTTATGGTATCCTAGAGATACATATCTTACTCTTCATGCATATATAGATGCAGATTGGGCAGGAAGTGTTGATGACAAAAAAATCACTAGTGGTGGTGCATTCTATATGGGTTCCATGTTAGTATCTTGGTTCAGCAAGAAACAAAGTTCAATTGCTTTATCTACAGCTGAAGTAGAATATGTGGCCGCTGCATCTTGCTGCAAACAACTACTTTGGATGATGCAAACATTGCAAGACATTCAGATCACATGTACTCCACCCATCTCCATTCTATGTGATAATACAAGTGCCATCAATATTTCAAAGAATCCAATCATGCACTCCAAGACCAAGCACATACCCATCAAATAGCATTTTCTACGAGAACAAGTGCTTGAATAAAAGGTCAAATTGGGGTATGTTCCCTCCAAAGAATAGGTTGTTGATATATTCACTAAACCACTGCCTAGAGACACATTTGAATATCTCAAAAAAAAGCTGGGAGTACTTGCTGCATCATCCTGCTACCAAATCCAATTCTTTCAAGAAAGGTTATTATACGTGTGTTTCATGAAGTATAGTCATGTACACATGCGGGCTTATGTGGGTCGAGGAGTGTATATATTTTTCAGACAACAAAAACATGGGTTAGGCTCTGATATGGGTGCTCTATCTGATGTTGATTATTACAGTCTATTGATATGCCCTGTTCATTATTTTTTGTCTGACTGACAAATATGCCTTGATAGCACAGGTTTAGGGGCAGCATTAGCCTTCACTCACATTCTGCATTGTTGACATTATGGTTGCTGAATACAGCTATGGCTATATATACTTATACCTAGGGCGTGATATTTTTTTAATAAGTCCTATTGGACAAATGATGTATAAACAATTGGTATATCCCCACTTGGTTGGGTGGATGAGTCAATTTTGGTATATCCCCACATGGTTGGGAAATTGATGTATGCATGAGTCATTGGTGATAGGAAGGTCATACTCACTTATTTGAGTTATAGAGTCATCTTATTCTTTTGAAAAATATTTTTTCAGACTCTGCATATGCTGAGGGGGAGCATGGACGGTTTAGTGCATCTCATCATGTAAAAAGGGGGAGCTCAATTAAATAATTCAACATGTACTCAGGGGGAGTATGGACATCATACTATATATCAATAGAGGAGAATATCTTGGTCCACCCTTTGCCCTTGATTTCAAAAGTGGAGAGTGACTTGGTGTTGTTGTTGCTATCATGTCCAAAGGGGGAGATTGTTGGCATTATGATATAGGTGTTGTCCTTGATGGAAACTTACTCAGATGAAATATCACAGTGCAGCAGGTCAACAACAAAGAATTATAGATCAGAATCGAAAGAATGAAGAAAGAGAGGTATATGCAGGTTCACCTTGTCCAAGCTGCGTATACATGCAGGTTTACTGAAGAAAAGGAGCGTGTATGTACCCACGCACTTTCACAGAAGGAAAAGCGCATATATATTGGAAAACCAAATTTTTTGGTCCAAGGTATTTGACCCAAGGTAATTGGTCCGAGGTATTTGGTCCAAAATATTGGTCGTAAGTAGTTTTGGTCCATGGTATTGAGAAAGGCCTAAAGCTATATAAGGAGGAGAAGATCATTAGGCCAAGTGTGCAAGTAATTTGAACATCTTATGAGGGGTTGGATCATATATGCAGGTTAATGAGCTTCTGATGGTTTGCTTGATATGATCTAAGGAGGCACCTATATGGCTAATGAAGGTTGATGAACCGGGATCATAGTGGCTTAGAAGCATTCTCATTATGTGTTTTGATCTTGAACAATCTAGATCTGAATACTGACGCGTGTTTTATTCTAAAAATGTGATGATCTGGGTATGACTGAAGTTTGGAATAGTTGTGATGTTTTAAGTTAGCATTTACAGATCTGTACGCAGGTTCACTTTAGTAAAATAGCATATGCACGCTAGTTAAGAATATCAAAGTAGCGCATACATCATAAATTGGAATTTGCAGATATGTACGCTGTTTCCTTTCGGTAACAATGCGTATACATGCTGGTTCAACACAGGGAAGTAGCGTATACCCTATGAAGCATGATGTTTAAAGTTTCAGTAGTCTCTATTTGTTGTTACAGAGTTCTGGTTTCTGTTCTAATGATTTCGTAATAGTGTTCTGAATGATCAGATTGATTGATTGTGATTTGCTTCAGTGATGATGGGTTGTTAGTGATTGATTGATTTAGCTGTGGTTGATTCAAAAATTAATGATTGAGTTTCAGTGGTTGGTTGGTATAGATGTATTTGATGCAGTTATGATTTTCTGAGTTTTAATGTTGTTGATGGGTCCAATATGAAAATTGGATGAAACGTGGCCTTCAGATTGTGGTGTTGTGTTATAGGGGTATCCAGTCTGAAAATTTATGAAACACGGTCCCCAGTGGAAGAGTGAAGTTTTCTATAGGCTGACACCTACATACTAGTAAACATATTGGCTAGTATAAGAGCTAGGTGGTTGTATCTCCCTTCTAGTAGTAGCTGGAGAACGAGAGAAGGTTGTAGCTTTTTGCAGGTGGGTGCCTGCATACTAGTATGAGTCTGCACAAGTACAAGATTGTAAACAGATTCTCTTATTATTGAAAGAAGATAGAGACAACAGCAACAGGTGGTTTTTACCCACATTGGGTTTCCACCTTATATCTTGGTGTTCATGTGTGTTATGTGTGATGCTTTATTCTGATTTTACTGTACTGCCTAATAAATCTATGATATATTGGTTAAAGCTGAATACATGATAAATTGTCTAAATCAAAATTTCTATGCATATATGATGGTTTCTTTAAGTACAGTCGTGTATACACGCTAGTTCACTTAGCTGAAGTAGCATATATAAATCTGTTTGGGAAAGAAAATTATTGATCTGATAATACTGATTCACCCCCCCTCTCATTATTATTTCAAATAGAAACAAGATAAAAATACACAGAATGCATTTGTTAAGGAAGATCTCATCCAAACAAACAAAGCTCAGCTCCCTTTCAACATCAAAACTGAAATACAAAAATTAAAGATATCAGTTCCTTTGACCAAGTCAGTAAAGAACGAATCTTATAGATCACATATAACTGATACTTTAAATATAGGAGAGGGAGAAGATGTTGTCAATTTGAATGACAATCAACCTGAATTATTGTTTGGCCCTGAGGCAAATGGTATTCATCAGAAGGGGGAGTCCCTCCTTTCTACACTAGCCTGAAAATTCATGACAAAATATTGCATAATGTTATGTTATACTTAGGGGCATCCCATAATTTGATGCCAAAAGCTATCATGGAGAGACTAAACCTAGACATTACCAGACCATATAAGGATTTATTTTCCTTTGACTCTAGCTAAGTTAAATGTCTTGGTTTGATCAAGGATTTATGTGTAAATCTAGTCCATTTCCCTGCAAAGAGTATTCTGATGGACATAGTAGTTGTAGACATCCCACCCAAATATGGAATGCTACTATCTCACTCATGGGGAGAAAAATTGCAAGGATCCTTACAGTTAGATATGTCTTATGCCGCCATATCTGTTTTTGGCCAACAAAGGAAACTATATAGAGATACCTTGATGAAATACATGGTGAGTAGTGTAGAAAAACCACAAAACTTTTCTATCTACTCTGTGCATTCCGATATGGAATCTTTCATCTTGTACAATTAAGACCATGACAATAATCAAATCATAGCTAAAGAACTGAAATACAAAACAGCTGACAGTGAAAACATTTTCATGAGTCCCTATGGCATCTAGATTTTGATGGATCTGTGAATAGACTAGGAGCTGGAGCAGGAGTGTGGATCCATAATATGGAGAATAATCATTATGAGGGACATGCATTTAGATTAAACTTCAAGTGTACCAATAGCATGGCAGAGTATGAAGCCTTGATCTTAGGATTACAAATTGTTAGAAAACTTGGAGCCAAAAGAGTTTCCATGCTTGGAGACTCAGAACTGATTATTAAATAGATTAATGGTGAATACTCTGTAAACAATCCTAGACTTAGTCAATATAGGGAGATTGTTATAGATTTGATTAAAGACCTCCTGGAAAAAAACTTTGCTGCCATTCCTAGAAAACAAAATATGCAGGCCCATAGTCTTGCCACTTTTGCTAGTACTTGCAAATTGCTCTTCCAACCCAACCATCAGTACACTGAAGAAGTTAGACACAGGCTTGTCATACCAGACAACTTGAAGTATTGGCAGAGTTTCTCCCAAGATTCTCAGATTTATAAGTTCATGAATGTTGAAGGTAAGTTTAATAATTGTAAAATAGATACAAATTGTACGATAGAAAATAATGTAGACAATGACATAGATAGTGACACAGATGTAAATATTTTAGATATAGGTAAACCCATTAAATTCACTAAAGTAGAAGTAGATAGTTTAGAAAATGTAGAGATAAAAGAAATAATGGATGATGATCCTTAAATTTTTAATCTTAAAAATAATTTTTTGCCTAGGGGATTAGTCCCCTTAGAAGATTTTTTTGACTCAAATGATGTAGCTAGGAAACTGAAAATGAAACCTTTGAGAGTATACATAAAAGAATGTAACATAGGAACTGAGGAAAAACCTAAACTCATTAAATTATAAAAAACACTACCTCCAAAGGAAAAGGTTAAATACATAAATGTGTTTAAAGAGTTCCAAGATGTTTTTGCACGGAGTTATGAAGACTTAAATTCTTATGACACCAACATAATCCAACACAAAATACCTCTCAAAGTAGATCATAAACCTTTCAAACAAAAACTTAGGAGGATTAATCCAGTTCTTATGCCATATATTGAAAAAGAATTTAAAAGAATGTATGATGCCCAAATCATAGCCCCCATTAGATATTCAGAATGGATTTCAAACTTAGTCACTACTAGGAAAAAGACTGGAGAAATCAGACTTTGTGTTGATTTCAGAAATTTAAACAAGGTATCTTTAAAAGACAACTATCCTCTACCAAAAATGGACCATAGCCTTCAGAGGGTAGTAGGCTCATCCAGAATCTCTTTACTTGATGGATTCTCTGGATATAACCAGATCTTAGTTCAACTAGAGGACCAAGCCAAAACTGCATTTACTACTCCTTGGGGTACCTTCATGTACTTGAAGATGCCTTTTAGATTAATGAACGCAGGAGAAACATTTCAAAGAGCTAGGGATATAGCTTTTGCCAAGGAGATCCATTATTTATTATTAGTATACCAAGATGACATCACAGTCTTTTCTAAATCTGACAATGAACACCTAGACCACTTGAGAAGAGTTTTCATCAAATGTAGGAAATTTGGAATTTCTTTAAATCCCAAAAAGACACTCTTTGGTTTAGAGGAGGGTAAGCTATTGCGACATATCATATCCAAAGATGGAATTAGAATAGATCTTGCTATAAAAGAGGCCATTTTGACCATTTCTCATGTTAGAAACATTAAAGAGTCACATTCATTTTTAGGCAAGATAAATTTTCTCAGGAGATTCATTTAAAATTTAGTAGAATTGATTAGAGAACTAAACAACATGTTAAGAAAGGACTCAACACTTAAATGGAAAGTGGAGGCCAAACAGTGCTTTGAAGCCATCAAGGAAGCCCTAACCAAGACTCCAGTCCTTATAAGTCCAAATTTTCAGAAAGACTTTATAATCTTTTCTTTTTCTTCATAACACACCATTGGAGTAGTTTTGTTGCAAAATCCAAATCAAAACACAAGCAGAATCATAACTAGCCTAAAATTAATTAACTAAAACAAAGTTAAATCATAAAGAGAGAGCCCTCTCTAAGATTAGGAAGGTTAGGTCCTGAGAATTATACTTTTTGGAATAAGTTTTTACAAGTTGATTTTTTATTCTCTTCATTCAAAAACATGTCACATTGTCTAGTATCATTTTACAATGAATTTAATATTATTATCTTTCCTTATTCTTTGTATATTCAATGAGCTTGACTCCCACCTACTTACGAGAAAAAACTTGAAAACAAGGTTAATAGCATTATATCTTCATTCAAAAGTCTATATATGATGATGAGCTAACAAGGCAAGTTGTTGAAGATATTAGGTGCCCACTTGGTTATAAATATATTGAATATAGACATCAATCTAACTAAGAAAGAATCCCAACATAGAAATTCAAGTCACTCATATGCTCTTTATAAAAACTCCCAACCACATTTTGGGGATCATGATTTAATGCATCACTTTCCAAATTTCATATGAATAAATTTGATTATTTTAGATGTTACCCAAATAGAACATTATTTTTCTATCCATGACATTACCAATGAACTACATAAACTAAAAGTTCAGGTCTCATACACTTTTTTTTAATTACATGTAACTAAGCATATGTGATGCCAACCTTTGTACTCTTAATTTAATAAAATATTTTGGTGGAGGTGGTGGTTGATAGGTAAAATTTTAGGGGCTAATATTTACAAGTGGCCTACTTTTCCATGCTTTTTCCAAAAAACGTTATTCACTAATTTCAAATTTTTAAAAGTTATTCGGCCAAATTTTATAATATAAAACTATTTTACCTTAAACTTTTCCAAAATTATTTATAGAGACTATAAAATTATTGGACATTTGAATATTGTTACAAAAATATCATCAAACATTTTAGAGATTGCATTTTATGACTAGTGAGATTTGTCAAGGTTTATAAACTTTAAAAACAATTCCATCCTTAAATTTTCAGTGGTTGAGTCTCGTTTTTTGGGACAATAGTTCTTGTCTCGGGTTGAAGTGGGATGTTGTGCTTGTTTTCTTTGCTTCCTTTGGTGTCCTATTCAATTTCTACAATGGTGACAAGCAATATAATAGTTCCAAAACTCACAAGTGTTAATTATGTTTACTAGAGCAAAAACATGCAACCAATCTTTATTAGCAAAGATATATTGGAATTGGTAATTGATGGTTATGACATGCCTTATGATGATGAACATCAAGCACTAGATACTAAGGATAAGCAAAAATTAAAGGAAACTATCAAGAAAGACAATGAGGAACTTCGCTTAATTGGCATCGTAGTTGATGACTCAATTTTTCCACAGATTAGTATATCACAAAACACCAATGATGCATCGAAAATTTAAAAAAATACATATGAAGAGCAGTAATTTCTAAACTACAAAAAATAAGGACTAAGTTTAAAAATGAAAAGGTGAAAAGTAATCAATGAGTGAATTATTACATCACAAAAATATTGGATCTTGTGAATCAGACGAGGACATTATGAAAAGAAGTTCCAAAACGAAGAATAATTAAGAATGTCTTAAAAAGTTTCGTACCAAAATTTGAAATGGTCACTATAAGTATCATGGTTTCTAAAGGTATTAATGTCATGAGGATTGATGAATTAAGTGGATATTTGGTAGTTGTTGAAGAAAAATATTCAAGTGAATACATGGAGAATGCATTCTCCACAAAGTATAGGGGGGAGGAATAAGAAAAGGAAAATTCCATAACCAAAGCTTTCATAATCAGAACAAAAATAGACAGAATTTACAAGGAAATGTATTCCCTTCAATAGGTAGAGGAAGGAGTCTGAGTAGGTTCAGAGGAAGAGGAGCAGCTAGAGGAAGAGAAGTATATCAAAGAAAAAGACCACAATATTATTACTGTAAAAAATTTAGTCATCTTGAAAGAGACTATTATGAAAAAATGAGAGATAATGGACGAAAAGGTGCTAATACAATCGTTGAAGAAAGTAGAAATGATAAGTGGTTCATATCAAGTTTGATGGCACATAATGAAGAAACTAATGCATGGTATATTGATTAAGGATGTGACATCTTAGGAAGAGTTGTTTGCTAGAATAAATGGTAACTATTTTGGTAAAGTTTTATTTCGTGAAGATAGTATTGCAAAAGTGAAAAGTAAAGGTACATTTGCAATTTCACATTTCAATAGGAAGAAGAAGTTTATTAATGACACATTGATATCACCAACATTGAGGAAGAAATTTCTTTTATATGGGACAAATGATGGAGCATAATTATAAGTTGGTATTTGAAAATAAAGGATGTTTAATCATGGATAGGTTGAATAAAGAAAGAGTGGTAGCAAGATGAGAAATGACTGAAGATAGGATTTTCAAGCTCTCCTTTGATTCAAGAAATTCACAAAGTTTAAATGATGGGAAATTTGAAAAAAATATTACTAGATCATAAAGATGTCTGTAAACTTTCCACTTATGGCTAATGTAATGAAGATGAATAATCCAGATAATCATGCAAAAGCTGTTGAGATTGCAACAAGATGATGGAGCTTAGTGAAAAGAGTCGCCTTCACTAAGTGGGCCCGCAGGCTATTTTTGGCGCAAGTCTATTTTTAGACTATGTCTATTTTTAGACATATGGATCATGTCTATGGATTGCAGGGTGCTGTTTATGGATGATTTGATCAAGTTGGAAAAATAGATGGACTTCTATATTTGATGAAAGTGTGAGTGATCACAGTGTGAGTGATCAAGTCTATTTTTAGACTGGCTGTCAAAAATAGAAAAGTCAAATATTATTATCTCACAATAATATTTGAACTATAAACTTAATCTTATTCTCTTGGAGCACTTCAGTTCGAGCTACGGATGTGGCACATGCAATTGCATGAAGGAAATACGTGGTTCTTATGGGTTAGTTGAATATTTGCATGCATGACTTCAGTTAAAACTCAAGTGAGTTGAGTTTAGTGGACTGGAGGTGCAGTTGATGGAGTTGTGTTCAGTTTAGCTTTGTTAAACTGGTTGTATTTAGTCTAACTGGAAAATAGACTAAAGATGAGTTGGGTGAATTAGTTATTAATTAATTCACAAGTTATTAACTCATAATACAACTAATGAATACATCAGTTAACTCAGTTGCATGTCAGTGCATGTCCAGTTCAGCAGGGACAGGTGTTAGAGAATCAGATTGCTATCAGTTGTGACTATAGTTGTGCATCAGATCTTGCACAATCAAGGGATTGAGTATGCCAATGAGTTTTCCCACTTATTTGCCCACATTTTAGCTTGTTCTCACGTGATTTTACCAAGTAAATATGTGGTTGCCTTGGAATTATCATTAGTTCTTGAGCAGGTATTGAGCAGCAGAGGCAGGCAAGCAGCGAAGGAGATTTGAGCCAGTGATTGATTCAGATCTGAGCTGTATTGTGTATAACAGAGGTGGAGATACTTGTGAGAAGTATTATGCTGTGTAATGTTACATGAATCAATCATTAATATACAGATAGTTGGGGTTTTTAGCGAGATGCTTTCCCTGAGATACATACTGTGTTAATGTGTGAATGCTCTTGATGTTTTATTGTTATTGATGCTGCTATATTGATGATCAACGTAGAGGAGCTTATGTATTGTGTATGTTTTCTGAAATAGTACATGATTAGGATAATCTCTGTTGAATATGTGTTAAATTATTCAAAATTTCTACATGGTATCGGAGCTGTTGATCATCTGATCTACTATTCAGGAAGTGTTTACATTCTATTTCTTCAGGCACAGTCTGTAATCAGGCCAAGTAGCCTCTGGATTCATCCTTCTTTTGGAAGGTGAGATATCTGGTGAATTCCCATACAGTCGATCTCTGTACAAGAAATATTGTGTTCTCACGAATCTTAGATCCGAGGCGGTTGAGTTGGTTGCTGGTTGAATTCGAATTTGCAGCAGTGTTTTCTTGGTGACAACGCAGCAATGTCTTTCAACGGATTGCGATTGGAGTATGCTCTTGAGGGCAGCTCAAACTATATTGCATGGAAGGACAGGATGGAGGCAGTATTAGATGATAATGGGCTGAAGGAGTTCATAGATACGGATATCCCAAAGCCTACTGATGCTACTCAAGCTGATGCTTGGCAAAAGAAGATTGCAAAATGTCGAAGGATTCTGTTGGAGGGCGTGAAGGATCACATTGTGTCCAGCCTCCATGGGAAGGCTACTCCATATTTTATGTGGAAATCATTAACAGAATTATTCCAAAGCAAGAGCGATCAGAGGAAGCTGGCGCTCAAAGATAAACTCAGAAACATCAAATGCGAGAAGGGTGACAGTATTCCCAAGTATCTCACGAAGTTCACTCAGTATCGAGATCAGCTGGGAAGTGTGGGGGTTACTGTCGATGATGAGGACTTGGTGAGCTTGGCTCTCCTTGGTCTTCCGAAGAGTTGGCATTCCTATCAGGACTCTGTCAATGGTCGGGAGAAGTTGCCAGGATTGGAAAGACTATGGTCAGATCTTGTGCAGGAGGAGATCAGGCGGAGTACCAGGGACGGATCTTCGTCAAAGGGAGCTGATGAAGAGAATTGTGATTTGGCTGCCAAAGCAAAGAAAGGGAAGAGCAAGAAAGCTTCTCAGTCTGGTGCGAAAGGCAAGAAGCAGGATATGTCCAAGGTGAAGTGTTTTCACTGTCACCAGCACGGACACTATGCCACAAATTGTCCGCAGAAGAAGAAGAACAAGCAAGCTGTTGGATCTGCAGGGGGAGAAGCCTTAGCTTCTCAGTTTGAGCTTGATTTTTCATTGATCGCATGCTTGGTTTCAAGTGTGATGGGATCAGTGTGGTTCTTGGACAGTGGTGCGTCTTTTCACATGACGGGAGATAGATATTTGTTCTCTGATCTGGAGGAAAAATATCTTGGAGTGCACATCGAGATGGGCGATGATGGTAGATACAGTGCGACGGGTATCGGTACCATTTCCTTTGAGAGGGAGTCTGGTAAACCCTTTGTATTGAAGGAAGTCATGCATGTTCCAGGATTGAAGAAGAATCTCATCTCAGTGGCGATGTTAGAAGACAAGGGGTATGATGTTGTTTTTCAGCGAGGGAAAGGCCTTCCTGCGCAGCAAGACAACTGGTGAGACCCGGAAGATAGGGGTTCGAGTGAGGAACCTTTATCAGTTGCATGTAGATGGATGCGCAGCTATGGCAGGCAAGGTAGAAGGATTGGTGAGCCGGAATGATGGCGAGTTGTGGCACAGGAGATTGGGTCACCTTCACCATGGAGCCTTGAAGATACTGCAGCAGATCACTACAGGGCTTCCTAAAGGCACACTTGTGTAGTCAGATCAGTGCAAGGGGTGTACTTTGGGGAAGTTTGTGAAAGCCACCTTTCACGAGAAGGATAGTCGCGCCACAACGATCCTTGAGAGAATTCACACAGACCTGTGTGGACCTTTCTCAGTTGCTTCGACAGCAAAACACAGGTATTATGTGATTTTTGTTGATGATTTCTCTCGTAAGTGCTGGATCTTCTTCATGCAGAAGAAGAGCGAGACATATTCAAAGTTCTGTGAATTCAAAGCACTGGTCGAGAAGGAGTCGGGGAAGAAGGTGAAGGCTCTTAGGAGCGATAATGGTGGTGAATACATCTCGGACGAGTTCAAGGATTTCTGCAAGGCAGAAGGGATTCGTAGAGAGCTCATAGCTCCCCATAACCCACAGCAGAACGGGGTAGCTGACCGGAAGAACAGAACGATTGTGGGTGCTGCACGGGCAATGTTGCATGATCAGGGCCTACCCCTTCACTTGTGGGTGGAAGCATGCAATACAGCAGTTTATGTGCAGAACAGTTGTCCTCATAGGATACTTGGCATGAGTACACCTGAGGAGACTTATTCTGGTAAGAAGCCTGATCTTTCTCATTTGAGGATTTTTGGTGCTAACGTTTACATGCATGTAACGAAGGATGCCAGAAAGAAGTTGGAGCCGACTACAGAGGTTGGGATATTTGTGGGGTACACTGATACGCCCCACAACTATCGGGTGTATTTGCCAGACAGTGGTAAAACTGTTGTGCGACGGGATATAAAATTTCAGGAGGAGAAAGCCATGAAGTGTTCGCTTGAGAGGGAGCTACACTTGCATGCAGATGAGGAGCTATTAGTTCCTAAGGATGAGCTCAGGACGTGGATCAGCCACAAGACGAGGTTCATGGAGTGGAAGAGACCACTCATGCAGCACCAACCATCAGAGGGCGAAAGCGCTTGACAGAAGCTAAGCGACTGGCTCAAGATGCAGAGAAAAGTTGTAGGAGCACCTATAGCCCAACGTAGACAGAGACAGTCACCTGATCGGTACACTGGATACATGGCTCTTTTGAGCAAGTGTGTTGTGACTGAGCCATCCTCTTTCGAGGAAGCTGTGGAGGATCCCGCATGGGTAGACGCCATGGTGGAAGAGTATGATTCTATTGTCAGAAACAGTGCATGGGAGATTGTTCCTAGACCGGAAGGAAAATCAGTGGTAGGTTCGAGATGGATCTACAAAGAGGCGCAGATGGGATGGCACATTCATCAGTTAGATGTGAAGACTGCGTTCCTTCCTAGAGATTGGAGGAAGGAGGATGCTACTTCAGCAGAGGTAGTGGATGCCACTGGT